>JAQZBX010065583.1:0-16279 GCA_029593785.1 Cabassous unicinctus | reverse complement strand
CTCCCCCAAGGGATCTCCTCCCCTTCCCCACTCTGAACCTCTCTGTGTCCACAGGGGATGAGGAGCTGCTGCGCTTCTCCAACTGATGCTGGCCCACAGGCCAGGGGGCCACAGGGAGCAGTGTCCACCCCAGCACCCCAAGGCTCAAATAAAAGAAAACCAAAGTATAAACCCCTGCCATCGCATGTCCTGACTGTTCTTTGTCATCATGAGCATAATGAGGTTGGGGGCGGCGGGGGGAGCAGGGGAAGACAAAGCCAGGGAGGGGCACAAGGCAGCCCCAGCTTTACCCAGAATTGAAGCATGTACACATTGGAAATGTAATAGAACTAGCATCCGTACATGAAATTGGCTATGCAAATTATGGCGCATAAATCACAGTTCTGTTTACTCCACGATACTATAATTTGGGATTTTGTTTTGTTTTAATAACGCTATAAATGAAAACAAGAAAAAAATTCTGGGTACTTGTTTCTGGGAGAGGTTTGACAGGATCATTAGCGAGCCAGGGTCAGAAGAAATAACTATGCCCGAGTGAGCCCAGGGCTCAGGGCAGACGGCCCCCAAGGGCCTGAATTAACAACACCCTGTTCTTGGCTGCGCTGAGCCCTGAGCCCTCTCCAGCGTTTCACTTGGGCTCTAGCCACATCCTCAGGAACCAGCCCTCAGAAGCAGAGGGGCCACGGGCTGGTTCTCCAGCCAGCGCCTGAGCTCCCATCTCCGGAATCCTCACTCAAGCCCTTTCCCCTGGAAGGAGCAAGTTCACGGACATTCCCACGGTGTCCAGGACAAGCAGCTGGGTTCTGGACCCCGGGAAAAGGCCTAGCCAGTGGCCTGGCTTCTCCCTACCTGGTGGATGGATGTTTAGCTCACAAGGGATGTTTTACAGTTCTGAATTGCCCATTAAAAAGCCGAGATTCTGATTAAAAATCTGGGAGGCAGCCCTGGGCCTGCATCCCGGGAGCCAGCCACCAGCCCGAGGAGCTGAGACGGCCCCTCCGGGTGGGTGCTCCGGACAGGGGGCATTTGTCTCCTCACCCTTGCTCAGATTCTTCACTTCAGAAAAGCACAGGGGCCATTCTTAGCAAAGTGGCTGCCCTTTCTCTGAAGACTCGCTTGGTTCTTAAGCAGGCTCACCCCAAATTTCCGCTTAAAGATACTGGCCATTTGCATTTATTTTCAGTTAATAGATGTTGCTGCTTAATAAAGAATTGTTTTTTGTTTTCTTTTAACTTTAAAAGCCAGAGGCTGGCCCCTTCCCCTGGCGTAGCTCGCGCCTTACTTGATTGCGGTATTGAGAAGTGTGCTTACTGCATAGCAGCGCAACCAAACTTCAGCTGCGCTCGGGAATGCCCATGCGTTCCTTTCAACAGCACGAAACTGCCAGGGGATGGTTTTGAGGGCTCATGGTTTTGGGGAGCTGGCCCAGTTTTCACAGCCTTTACATGCTGTTTTACATACAATTTGATGTGCTATTGTCAGATGGTCCCAGGAGCGCATCCTCTTCCAGAACGCCCCCATGCCTGGGTTGAGGACGGGGATAACGCTTGGGTATGCGGTGCTGCCCACTGACCTTGAAGACGAGATGGCGATTTTACCCTTGGACAGTGCTGTTCTGGCAGGAGGCCGTAGTTTAGGAGTTGTCACCCTCCCTCTACTTAGGTGACACCTTGTCTTTGGGCAGAGTCCTCTCTCCAGCTTGCTTTTGGTTTGACTGTATTTAAGAAAACCACTGATGTGCTCACGTCTGCAGCGTCAGGTCCTGGAAAAGATGCCAGGCTACAGAGGGGTAAGTCTACCCTGGGCTGGTCTCCCAGAGCCCATTGTCAAGGGCACCCATGATGAACACTGTTAGTGTCACAGACGCCATTGGGAATTTAGCAGAAGCCATGGACACTCTTCCCCAGAAAATGGGCAACACAGCACAGCATGTATAAGGCCAAGCTGGGTAAATGGGCTTGAGAGGCCCAAGAATGATGGCTGGGCATGGCGAACTTGGATGTGTGCTCTAGACACTGGGCTAAATAAATGCTCCGTGAGACCTGCAAGAGGCCACGTCTTCCCTGGGCCCCATGTCCCCCCACGTTTACCAAACGCTGGCTGAGCTCGGTCTGGTGCTGGAGACGAGCAATAAGCAAGCCAAAGGATTGACAGCCACGACCCCGCACAACCAGTGTCCCCGGGGGTACACCCCAGCCCTGCCACCCCCTGGTGCCTGCCTCTGGTCCCTGTCCACTCATCAGTGCCCCTGCAGGTGTGGTGCTCCCAACCGCACGGCATGGCCCAGCCCCAAGCCCAAGAAATACCACCACACACTGCCATCTTCCTAAAGGTCATTTTATTGTAAAACCATAAATACAACACTGACATGGAATCATTTAAGCAACTGATCCTCTCTAACTGTTAAAAGGATGTCTTTTTGCCTTGGCATCGACCAACTGGGAAATAATGTTGCAAGAATCGGGGGTGTGGGGAGAGGGTGTTACTGAATTCTGGGCTGGGGCTTTTGACAATTTAAGGAACCAAGTAGAACCTTCCTCTTCTCCCTGGGAATGTCCCACTTGCAGACAAGAACAGACAGAGAAAAACAGCAACATTTAAACAGCTCAGTTTCAATTTTTATTACTTTGTAAAAATCTTTTTTTCCTGTCCCTTTCCTCCATTTGACATCAGTAAAAGTTTTAAACATCACGAAACTGATTTGGCTGTAAATGGAGAAACAGTACCCAAACAAAGTGAAACAAAAGCCCAAAGGACAAACGGAAAACCCTAAATAACCCTCAAGTTTGGTCTTGGGGGTTTACATCTCACAACAAGAACTGTCAACTCAACCCCCATGCAATTTGACTCCCTGGAGAGCTGTTGGATGCACACCAACGATACAGGAGACTGCAAAGGTTTGTGTAAAGTAACACAGCAACTGTGACGCTAGGTAACTTTTTTTTTTAAATACAGTACATGGTACACAGGGTCCCCAAGATGTCCCTGCATAAACCCCTCGTGAAGACTTTAGCCAAGCACTGGCTGTTTATAAAAATATTGTGTTGCTACAAAAGTATAAATTAATGCTACCGGTATTAAGAAATATTAAACACATAAAACTTATAAGGATTAAGAAAAATATTCATTAATACCTGTAGAAAACTCTGGCCTAAAAAAGATATTTTTTTGTGTGTTTGTTTTTTTGTAAATTTTTTTTTTTGTATTTTTTTTTTTTAAGATGACTTGAGTTTCTTGCACTCAAAGACACAGGTGTGCCTATGGTATTGCCTAGAACATCTTAGCTACTGAGAAAGGATGCGGGGTGCACGCACGCGTTTACTGAGCGGGGGGCGGGAGAGGGAGGGGGCACCAAGGCTTTCTTATGATTTACCTGATGTGAACGAATCACCGGCATGAAGTTACGGGGAAAAGAAAAAAGGATCAGAAAACTAAAAATAATTTATGCTTTTTAAAAAATATCTCTGCTCCGGGTGGTAATACAAAATGATTTCCTGATGCTTGGGCTGGGAATCTCCCTGGACACGCTGCCCACCAGGTCTGAAAGCCAACCTCCCCCGCCAGCCCTGCAGTGCAGCTCTCTCTGCCCAGCCCCACATGAGACCATGAGCTGGCCGCATGGGAGCCCGCCCACCGTGGCTGGGCGGCAGGAAGGCTCCTGGGCGGAGACCAGCTGGCACCCGGGCTGTGAGAGGAGCCCCTCCTTCTGGCTGGCTTTGGCCCTGTCGTCTCTGCCAACCTGGATTTCAGGAATCCTGGGCCCCTGAGGTTGCGAACAAGGCTGGGCTGTGCCCCTTTAAGGAACTTTGGTTTGAAGAGTCAAGGTGCCCAGGCAGACACCTGTCCCTTGAGCCTTACCCACTTGGGTGGGCAGGACTCTCGTGGGCTGTGATGCTAGCGCCCACCGGCAAACCCAGCAATTCCTTCTCTGCACACGAGCTGAACCTTTAAAGCAACACCTGTGGTGGGGGGGTGGCATGACTAGATCCAACAGCTACCTAACCATCGTGTCCCTCCTCGCAAGTGGGAGCAGGTGCTTCTCATAGAAACCACAGGGTTTTTTCCATGGAAGCCAGGGTTCTACTGACCACAACCCTCAAATCAAAATGCGAGAGGAAAAACAACAAAAGCAACACAATCCTCCAGATATCCCTGTAAAGGGGAAACTGGGAGGGAAACAGAAAGAGCGAAAAACACCGTTATCATTGGTTCACCATAACTGGCCTAGCAAACATTAGCCACAGTGAAGGGGAGAGGTGCTGGCCCCTTCCCAGTTCTCCCACGAGCTCCCCTTCTATTGTTTCCAGGGGACAGCCTGAGCCTTTAACTCTTGGTTCAGTCCAAACCATTAGCCTTTCTAGGATCCCTGCTTCAGATACATCCCCAACATGGAGGCGCTGCCACCGTCCCTAAAATGGGAGCAAAGCTATGGACATGCTGCAGTTCAACAGGGCAGGAGGAAGCTGCCTGCTGTGCCCTCCACACACGATGTCTTCCTGGCCCTTCAAGTACCCCTGTTATGATGACAATATTTGGGTACTGTCCCCTTTCAGGCCATCTCATGGGACTTCGCTTCCCTATCCATGTCCCAGGTTCATTCCAAACCTTTGTGAACCCATGGTCCCCCCGAGAGCGTGCCGTACCCCTGACCTTGCTCCAGATGCGTGCCCACTTTCCAAGGAGTCTAGCTTGACCAAGTCCAGAGGCAAGCAAGTAGCCTTGCTCAAGATTAGGGACCTCCTACAGGCAGAGGAGGTTCAGCTTCACAGTGGAAAACATGCCTTGTAAAGTACTTCTCTGGTGCTTCTTCAAAGTGCAAGAGACAGAGAGTCAAACTGAAGAAGTACTCTTTTGCCCAGCTAAAGATCTGACGTCAAAAAAGCATTCCTTCCTAGAATTCTGGAAACGTTTAACTTCTCATCCGTGCCACTAGACTGCGCTTCACTACTCACCAGGACACCCTGGCATCCTTTCCCCAGCCAAGAGCCCATCCCAAAATGCCAATCATGGAGTTGTTGGGTGGGATGGTGGTAACACTTCGTTTGCTGATGGAGCAGGTGGTCTGTGCGCGATGAACCCAGCGGAGTTGTGGGAATGAGCTTTGCTCAGGTGGTGCCTCCATTTTCTTTCTTAATTACCAAATGTTATCTGGCGGCCTGCTGGTTGACCTGGGTGTAGGAAAAGGGAGAACTGTGTCAGGACAAGGGCACCTGCTCGTGGCACGGACAGCACTGTTGTTCTTGGCTGAGCTGAGACCTCTTGGGTTACTCCAAACCTGAGGGACCATTCACCACAGCGCCAGTCCTCAGCCTGGAGTTTGTTGGTGAAGTAAACTGACCTTAGATGAGGGGAGAAAAACTGCAGAGGGGTGTGTGTTTTCTCTACCCCACCTTTGAGGTCCACGTATGTCAAAACAAAGACCATCTCTGTTGTGCCAACTGCACGGCTCCAGGTGAGTTGCATCCATCCAAGTCAGCGGCCAACCAAGAACGACAGAAAGGTCCCAACTCCTGGTGCCCCCGGCCCCAAGAGCCTGTGGTGGCAAGTTCTACAGTGATCACAGAAGTGGGAGGCAGACAAAGAAATCCTTCCAGAAGTCAAGGACAGGTCAGGTGTCTGGGGCTGAACTGGAAGAACCGGTTTCAATCCTTTGGCTGAACTAGAATTTGGATAAGGTGGATATTGCTGGAAATAAGGGGGCCAGTGGCTGGACCTGGGAGACTTTTTGGTTTTTATCAAGCTACACATTGTAGCAGGATTTGCACTAACGGAGATGGCCTCTTTGAGAACGCAGACTGAGGGAGTACCTTGGTCCAGCCTTTCCTTTGGACAATGCCAGCTTCTGGGGAACCAGAGGTTGGGAGAAATGACCGCCCGCCACCTCATTATCCACCTGACCACGGCTGCCCCAGGAGACGGCTGAGTGCCTAGTGGCATTCACAGCAAAACCTTCAGAGGCAAGCCAAGTCCTAAGGTGGAAAGAAGAGGGGGATATGAGGTGACAACGTATGACCAGACTCCTAGAGTTCAGCAGGACTTGCTCTGACGGGTTTTCTTTCTGGATGGTGGAGAATGTTGAGTCCTCTACATGCACAGCTGGGCTTGCTCTCTGATGGCTCTGCAAGAAAGTAGAATGTTCAATTGTTTCTTAACTGGCCCAATAATGGGGTGACACATAGGTCTGCTCCAAGTACAGGGAGGACAGGCATCCAGGGCAGGCAGCTAGCTCCTGGGTGCTTAAAAGTTGCAGGTTGTGGGCCCCTTCCCCTGACAGCAAAGCAAGGCTGGAGGGAGACCCTGGGCTGTAGGCATCTCTCCATCACTCATGAGCAACCTCGCAGCCACTTTCCAGAATGCCCCCGAGGATCTGAGTGAAGCGTGCTGATGCTCCCAAACTCTCTAGGAAGAGACATTAGGTTATTTCCCAGTTGCTCCCCCTTCCTGCTCCAGTGTGGAGGGAGGCTCTTCTGACGGTGTGATCCCAGTTGGAAAGGTTGTGGAGGAAATACCTAGGACTTCTCCAGGAGGATATGCACGGTGGTTCCTGAGACCATGGCTTGCTGGAGCAAACGTGGAAACGGCCACTTTGACCAATTTCTCTTTCACTGTGTCCAAGATGCCAGAGGGAAGAGTGGGGTCAGTTCTCATGAGGCAGTGTGCGGCCTTGGCACCCAAGGGCAGTGTTCTGGGCTCAGGATCCTAAGCCTTCTTGAGTTTTCAACCAACTTGACTCTCCCTCCTGCCACGGGCCCAGGGGGAGAGGGCTGTTGTACAGTGCTTTTTGTAGTCGAGGTATTTTGCAGTTGAGTAATGCTTTACTACTGGGGAGGGATGGAGCCGAGTTAGCCAACCCCCAGGATGGCAGCATGTGCCTTTGCAAACCGCCCCCCATGTTGGTGGGCGTTCTCAGGCCGAAACCCTGAGCGTCACCATCTCTGCCCCACAACTCTGGTCACCAGGGGATGCTGGGACCGCCAGTACTTTATTCACTGGGGGGGTTGGGGTGGGTAAGGGGCTTGAGTGGCGACCCTGATGGAACCACCTCTTGCAAGCGGACGGGGTGCTACCCCCTTGGCATCTGGACCGAGAGCACAGAACCTAAACCGCTCGTGGATGGGGCCGCAGGAGAGAAGAACCTAAAGACAGCTTTCACAGCATCGTGTCCAACGTGGCCTAATGTCGTTCCACCCCCAAGGACATCAACCGTTTGGCCCACAAGGCACCATCTCAACAACTGTCCTGGAAAGGAGGTCTGTGGCTCACGTGGGACCCCCGAGGGCTGAGAGTGATGGCGCCACCGCAACCTCTGGGGCCCTGGGAAGGGAGGCTGTGAGCTGAGGTGTGAGGTGTGGCGGACGTGACTATCGCTCAGTCAGGGGACCCTGCTGAGCCGGAAGGGTCAGTAACGTGGCGTGGCGAGTAGTGTAATGCACTCTGGGTATAGAAATCCAACATTCGCAGGACCACACATGGCAAACCAGGGGGGCGGCTCTTCCACTTGCATTCGGGAGAATTCCTCAGCCACATGCTTTCCCCTATGGCTTCCACCAAACCCCTCATCTGTGAAACCCCCACCCCTGGTCTCCAAAACAGCACAGCCAATGCCTTGGTCTTGGCTGATCAAATACACGCACACTCTGGACTGGGCAGGGAAGGCTTAAGAACCTTGGCATACTGAATATTCCACTGAGATGAGCTAGTTTACAGTGTGACTTGAGGAACAAAAAGGGCAACTCAGGAAAAAAAAGGCCCTCCAAAACGTAAGTTAGACATTCAGTGCCTCCTAGTAGAGTCTAAATCATATTTGAAAACCAAACCAAAAAAAAGGCAAAACTGCTAAAATGTTAGAAAAAAATCATTAAGGAGTGGAGACGGAATCTATACCTCTTTGAAAAATGTCTTTTTTTTTTCTCTATCTTATATTAAAAAGCAAGAAGTCAACTTCCTCTTCTTAAAGTCTCCTCTCCTGATTTGGGGAGATAGATAGGTGTGTTTCTAAGGTGGCCACCCAGTAACACCCAAGAGGTGTCACGAGGGCAGCAGCTCAATGCCCTGAAGGTGAACAAGAAAGAAAATCCAGTGCAGAAACTGTCCATCTGATGCAGCCTGGAGACGCTACGGCAGAGCAGCTGGGGAGGGGCAGGGAGCAATGGGGGTGGGGTGGGGGGGGCTCAGGGCACAGGGATAGGGGGCAAAGGGGGACCGTGGGCTGAAGGGCAGAGGACGTCAAGTCACTTCAGATCTCAGCTGCCTGAACATTTTGCAACATCAGCCTTCTACCAATCTGCACACCTGAAAACGGAGTCTTTTAAAGCCCCCTCACCGAGAAAAGGAGGTGAAGCGTCTTCCCTCTTTCCCAAACCCTCAGCTTTCCTGACGCACCCCGTTTAATGCCCACGTGCCCACGAGGAGGCACGGCACACGCACCAGGGTTGTATGTGTGTGCGTGTGTGCACAGGGCTTCCGCGGCCCTGGAGGTGAGCAGAGCCCCACGACCGCCCACATGCACAGCACGTGTCCCCACACATGCGTGTATGTGCAGGCGTGTCCACCCAGGCACACACACACGGAAAAAAGCACTTAAGTTTCCAGGGGGCATTTATGATGAGGTCCACAGTGTTTAGAACTTAAATTCCTTTTCTTTAGTTTGTGACAGTGTTGTGTTTTTTTTCCTTCTTCAAATGTTCTCTTCTCTGTTTTCGCCTTTTTCTTTCCTTTTCTCATTTATTTTTTTTTGTTTTGATTTGTTTCCCAAAGTCAAGTCTTAAAGCATGTTGGATTTCAGAAACATGAGTTTGTTCATATCTTCTGGACTCAGCAGCCGCCTCCTCTTGATGAGAAGCGCTTGCTCGCACATATTTACACACCCGCTCCTGGCCCCCACTGCCGGAACCGCCAGGAGCCAGAAGGCGAGCCTGGCGAGTTTTGTGTGCTTTTGGGTCACGCAAGACCAGTACTGGAAGAGATCCGGCGTGGCCTGGAAGAGCGGCTCCTGCAGGTAATCATAGACTTCGTTCTTCCCGAGCCGGTCGTCCTCCTGAGCGGCCGGGTTGTCGCCAGGGGCAGAGCGGGGCTTCTTGGCAGCGGGCTCGAAGTCTGCCTCCTCGGTCCAGGACTCCTTCACCTCGTTGATGAGCTCGCAGACCTTGCCGATGATCTCCTCATGCTGGTAGGGCGGGACGGGCCGCAGCTTTTGCTGCGGGTCCAGGATCATGGCCACCTTGTGCGCCGGGTGCACCTTGAAATTCTCCTTGAGCGCCTCCAGGAAGAGGTGGCAGAGCTTGCTGACGGTGCCCGCGTCGTTGGCCTTGGCCGTGAAGAGCTTCTCTAGCCTGACGTAGGTGGGCAGCACCAGCTGCAGGGTGGGCTGGCTCTCGTTGCTCAGCTCGATGACCGCCTGCTTCACCGGCGTCAGGATGGCCGCCAGGTTGCTGAGCAGGTGCTTGTTGAGGCTCTGGATGAGGTTCATCTTCTTGGCCCGGCTGTAGAACTCGCAGATCTGCTCATAGCGCTCGTGCACCAGCAGCAGCGAGTCCGTGACCGAGTTCCAGCAGGGCGGCGGCGACGTCTCCTCCAGTGACCCGAAGGTCTCCTTGGCAAGGCCCGTGGAGCCCGCCAGGTCCTCGCACACGTTGAGCAGCTCGATGACCTCGTGCATGCTGCGGGCCTGCAGTGTCCGCTTGCTCAGCACAGTCTGCACCACTGAGTTCAAGGCGCAGGCCGAGCAGCGCAGGCACATGCCGGCCTTGGAGAAAGCGGACGCGCTCACCCGGCAGTCTGTCACGTACACCGTCCTAATCTCTGACATCACAAACTCCGACAGCACGTTTTGCACCCAGTGGTGCACGAAGTCGCCACTGTCGCGGATGTCTGCACCCTTCACGCCCAGCACGTAGCTCTTGATGTGGTTGCCCTCGGCCTGGTAGGCCGTGAGGATGTAGCAGGAGTCGGGGCCAACACTCTGCGAGTGGCAGGTGACGCCGATGCCCAGGCAGGCGTTGCTGCCCAGGGCACATGTCACCTTCACCTTCACCTGGTTGTACATGCGCGGCAGGTGCTTTAGCGCCAGCGTGTTGAAGTTGCCCAGGATCTCAGTGACCGAGAAGGCCCCGTAGCGGGCGCCGCTGTCCACCAGCGTCTGGGCCAGCTTCAGGAACTCCTTCCCGCTGACCACACTCAGCGCGCCCAGGTCGGCGCACATGACCCGCAGCAGCCGCTCCGCAATGTTCTGCCGCTCCTTCTCGGGGATCATGCTGTTGTTGGGGGTTAAACCACTGGTGGCGGCTGGCAGGAGACACAAAGGGAGATATGATTAGTCCTGCATTCAAGGCTTCTGAGTCTGGCAGCAGCCGGATGCTCTAAGCAAGTGGAATTAGGGGTGATGACTAGATTTCACCTTGCACACAAACCTGTGATGCCGGCGAGCTTCAACAATGCTCTAGGATTGATTAGTTATGCCTCTCACGGGCACGGCAACAGAACAGGCATCATACCTGTACAACATACTCGCTGTAAGTTCTCTACCTAGACAACTAGTCTGACCACTTCCTCGACACAGGAATCACTTCTCTGGCCAGTATACATATGGGGCCACCGGGCCAGGAAAGAAGCCAAGAGAAATTGTGGAAAGGTGGATTCCAGTGACGAGTTTGCCGCTAATTGGTGCTCTCTGCCCACAGACCAATTGCCTCCTCTCCTGGGTCTCCTTCTGCCCGTTCCGTGAGGTGGGGCATTCCTGCCAATGAGACCTCAGGTGTAGAAGGGCTTCTGCATCTGCTAGGCAGCGCCTTGTACCATCGTGGCAGACGCCGGTGGTGGGATGGTGGGCAGAGGGGAGCCGCGAGAGCGTGGGCTGGAGGGTCCCCGGGGCAGGATGCCGCGAGCCACCTGCGCGCCCCCGGGGCCAAGACCTACTGTTATTAGCACTGTTCCTCTGGGCCGGAGGTTTCCACTTCTCCTCCACAACAGCGGGTGGCGATCGGGACTGGTTGGAGGCGATGTTGTTCTCATTGTCCGCTGCGGGCAGAAAAGGGACAGTCTGTTGCCTTGCAGGGCAAGAGGCTTACTAACGAGACCAGCAACAAAGCCTGGGGTGAAAACGAAACGTGGCTTCCGGGAGCCAGGCCTGGGTCAATTCCCGGCCCTCCCTTAGGCAACTGCTTGCAAGGCCTCATTTGCCTCATTTGGCAAAAGGAAGATAAACGGACCGACATTACACAGTGGCTGGAAGGACTAAGAAGATACTCTGCAGGTAGAGAGCGGAGCACAGGGCCAGGCAGGGCGTGAGGGCGCAGTAAGCAGGAATCTGAGACCCTGCACTATACATAGCCACAAAGTCCCAGCTCTGAGATGGGGCGGTGGAGGGCGGCAGCTGCAACCCAAGCAGCCGAACACTCCTCTCACTCTTACTTCCGTCAAGTGTGATCTTTTGTCTTTTTTAGTATATTTACTGGGAATCTAATTAAATGAATAAAACAGAGCCCAAGTCCTACTCAACAGGAAGTACTAAATTCTCAACCCCCTTACTGTAAGGTAGAGAAAGCGAAAGGCAAAGGATGTGCCCAAGATCACACAGAAAACTGGCAGGGCTGGGACATGAAATCCGAGGTTCCCCGGTTCCTAGATGCCTGCTCCAACTATTCCCTTAATTATTAACTTGCATATACACAATTGCATCCGGTTCTAAATAATTGGCATGTGCCCATTCTCCTCTCCTAATGGTTGCTCCCTGGCCTTTCTAGAGAATCGGTTCTGTACAGGAGTGGTCTCAGCCATGTCCTCGTCATTCTGAGATGGCCACAGTCTCCCACCATACAGCACACCACAGGCTGATGACCACGCTCAAGCCCGGGGGTTCTGGCCTGTGCTGTTTCCACAGTGCTGCTCTGCCACGAACCTGGTGCCTAGTACTGTTTCTCTGTGCATTTCTGTACTTTGGTTGGGGTTTCATACCCCAAGGAGAGGAATGGTCAGGGACACTTGTTCAGGGTTGCCAGACCTCTTGCAGTCTTCTCAATTAAAGGCAATCAGGCCTTAGAGGCCAGAGCCACCTTTTTCTCAGCTAGAGAACTCTCCAATCTCTTCTACATGCTCAACCCTGTGAGAGGACTTAATAATAAACTCTGGGACATCTTTCAAAGGAATATTTTGCAACCATTAGAAAAAGGTGGTTATGTGGACTCTACCAGCATGAAAAATGCTTAAGAAAATAAAAAGCAAGATCTAATCACAACTTTGAATGCATTATATATATATTAGATTTATAAGCTAAACAACCAACCACACCCCTAATCTATGCATCAAAAATAGACTGGGGGGCACTTTCACTTCCACCCATTAAGGATTACCTGCCACAGAAATACATGATACAACTGTTTTCAGACAGGCAGCTCAGGCTATGATCCCAGAAAAAGAGAAGCAAATGAGGTGATAAGCGCTGCAATTGTCCCTGGAGGCAGTTTCCAAGCTGCAGCTTGGGGATGGGGAATTAGAACAGAGCACAGTGGCCTAGCTGATCCGAGGAGACAGAGATCAGAGTTCATGGAAGCTCAAGGAAGCTGGAGTTTACAGGGCAGAGTACTGAAGAGGAAATTCTTCATGTCTTTGCTGAATACTAATCTACACATGCATAAAGTAAAATTCCATAAAAGGAGGGAAAGAATTACTAGAGAGCAGTAGGCCAAATAATTCCCAGGGCTCACATGGGGTGGGAATAATTTATGCTCTCATCAGCCAGAGTGGAGAGTCCCCTTACTAAGGGGCTAAATTAGCCATGAATTAAAGGCTGCACTAGACCTCTCCTAATACATCTTAGAAGCAAGTCTCAAAGTGATCCCAAGTAACTACACTGCATGCCAGAACAAATGTCAAAACTCTTTGAAGAAATATAACAAAATCCAGCGCCCAACAATATAAAATTCACAATGTTCACTATCTAATAAAAATAATCAGGCATTCAAAGTAGTAGGGAAATATGACCTACAACCAGGAGAAAAACCAATCAATAGAAACAGATAAAAAAAACAATAAAGATGATGGAATTAGCCAATAAGGACCTTAAAACAGTCATATGAATATCCTAAATATGCTCAAAGTTATAAAGGAAAACATGAACATGATGTAGAGAGAAATGAGAGATGGAAAAAAAAAAGACCCCCAAAAAACAAAAGAGATAAAAATAAAATGTACATATATTAGATAAAAACAGATTAGATGCCAGAGAAGAAAATTTCCGTGAATTTGGAGACACAGCAAGAGAACTATCCAACATGAGAAACAGAGTGTAAAAGCCTAAAAATAAATGAACAACTCTGCTGAGATTCAGGGCTCAACTGGCACATGAGCAGACTGAAAATTTAAGTCTCTGGGACATATATTTAATAAGTATAGTGCTAATTATAGGTTCAATAAAAGGGGTAGAAAAGCCATGTGTAGGGAAATTATAAATTAGTCTAATTCTGTTACACTGGGGGGCATATATTCCAAAAGTATGGCCCACTGACAGGGTGACAAACTCCTGAGATTGAATTCCCTGCCTATAGCGTCTAGATGTCTCTAGAGCCCTCATGAGCCCCCCTTGTTTGAGGCACTGTTCACTGTGGCTGTCAGTGAGATCCTGCTGAGACCTGCTCTCCAGTCCACTGGACTCAAGACAACTAACAAAAGGATGGTGATGAACAATGCCCATCCCAAAAAACAGACAGTATCTAAAACTGCAAGCAAGACAGTTCCATCCATCCACCCCATGGGGTCTAAGTCCCCTCTCAAGGAGAAACAGAGTGGACATCACCATCCCCAAATCCTCAGGATTGAAGAATGAACCAACAGTAAGGGTGGAATGCAACTATGGACTAAAGTAGATTATTATAGCAATGGATGAACTTGTATCACTGACATAAAGGCAGTGGTCACTAGAGGTTCTGAGGGGAGAGAGATGGAAGAATGAGTGTACCATGGGGGCTTTTTGGGACATTGGAATTGTCCTGCATGACACTGCAATGACGGATACAGGCCATTATATATTTTGTCATAATCTACAAAATTGTGTGGGATGGAGTGTAAACTATAGTCCATGGTTAGTAGCAATGTTTCAATATGTGTTCATCAATTGTAACAAATGTACCACACTTATGAAAAATGTTGTTAATGAGGGAAAGTATGAGAGGGGAAGGGGGATATATGGGAATCCCCTATATTTCTGATGTAACATTTCTGTAATCTAAAGCTTCTTAAAAATAAAATAAAAATTAAAAAAAAAAACAAAACAGAGCATGAACAATATAAATAGTTTAATATACATATAATTGGAGCCCCAGAAAAAGAGGAGCAAAAAAATGTTTGAAGAAATAATGGCTGAAATTTTTCCAAAATCAACAACAAAAGTCAGTAAGAGTATAGAAGACTTGAATAACACTATCGGTCAAGTTGGTCTAACCTATAGTTAAAGAGTACTTGACCCAATAGCAGAATATGCATTCTTTGCAAGTACCCATAAATATTCAGCAAGATATACTTATTCTAGGTTATAAAACAAGTCTTAATAAATCTAAAAGGAACAAAATCATAAAAAGTATGCTCTCTGACCATAAAAGAATTTAATTCAAAATTTAATTAAAAATCAAAATTAAACATAATACTTCTAAATAACTTATGAGTAAAAAAAGAAAAAAATCATAAGGGAAATTAGAATATATTTTGAACTAAATGAAAATAAAATCATAATTAATTTGTGGGATCTACCTAAAGCAGGGTTTATTTAGTACATGCAACATTTATATTAGAAAAGAAGAAAGGTTTAAAATCAGTGATATAAGCTTCCACTTTAGGAAACCAAAAGAAAAGTAGTTAACTTAAAGTAAGCAGAAGGAAATAATATAGATAAAAAGCAGAAATAAATGAAATAGAAAGGGAACAAACACAACAGAGAAAATAAATGAAACCAAAAGCCAATTTATGGTAAAGATCAATAAAGTTGATAAACCCCTACCTAGAAATATCAAGAAAAAAGGAGGACATAAATTATTGGTATCAGGAATGGAAAAGGGGCCATCACTACAGATACTATAGGTACTAAAGGCATAAAAATACAATATTATGAACAACTTTGTGATAATAAATTTGATATCTTAGGTGAACTAGATAAATATCCTGAAAGACACAAAGTACTAAAGTTCACTCCAAAAGAAAGAAGTAACCTGTATAGTCCTGTATTTATTAAAGAAATTGAGTTCATGGTTAAATAACTTTCCACAAAGGAAACTCCAGGTTCAGATGGGTGCACTGGTGAATATGAGCAAATATTTAAGGAAGGAATGATATAAATTCTAGAAAAATTCTTCTAGAAAATAAAAGAAAGAATACCTTTCATGAGGTTGGCATTACCCAAATCCCAAACCTTCAGAAAAAAGTCACAAGAAAAGAAACCACAGACCAATATACCTCTCATGAAATAGATGTAAAATTCCTTAACAAAATATTAGCAAATTGAATATAGCAAATATATAAAAGAATAAGACATCATGAATAGAGTTTATCCCAGAAATGCAGGATTGGGTTAAGAATGGAAAACTCATGAATGTAATTCTCTACACCAAGATAAAAAATAATCTCAACAGATATAAATACACTTAAACTATGTGACAAAACCAACATCCATTCATGATACAAACTCTCAGCAAACAAGGAAGAGAAAGGAACTTTACTCAACCTAATAAAGGGCATCTATAAAAAAAACTTAGTTCACCAACCTTACAGAAATAAAAAAAGAAATATAAGGAAATACTATGAACAATAGTATCCTAACAAATTAGATAACCTATATAAAATGAACAAAATCCCAGAAATACATAAACTACTGAAAATGACCCAAGAAGAAACAGAAAATCTGAATAAACCTTTATTAAAGTGACTGAATCAGTAAAAATAATAAAATAAATTGCCCAGAGGGGAAGGCTGCACACCACCCAGAGGAGAGAGGGACAAAAGAGAGAAATCGCGACGACAGAACTGTGAGTTGCAATCAGCAGTGGCAGCTGCTGCTGGCACCCTCCCCCACACTCTTTAGAATTCTCGGGCCTCTGGGCCTGCGACTACAGACAAAGGGGGCTCCAGGGATCTACCACTCCCGGAAAGGGGAGAGAGAGGGACACAGCCTTAGGCTGACTCAGGTTCTGACCCGCAAATTTGGGCTGCGGAGCCCCACGGACCCTTCCACACGGCAGTTTGCCCTGGGAGCCTAGGAAGGACTGGAGAAATCCGACCCTCGCAATCTCCCTCTCTT
>JAQZBX010065582.1:0-16280 GCA_029593785.1 Cabassous unicinctus | reverse complement strand
TCAAGTATCCACCTCTGATTCGAATACCACTACAGAGCCCTCTGAGGTGAGTTAGGAAAGTAGATAGGTAGGGCAGAATTATCCTCAGAAAGTCATATTTGGACCATTCTAACAGACATAAATGAACTAATATAAGCCAACTCTTGGCACCATTAAGGATTGCCACAATCCTTTTAGCCAGGAAATATGTTAAAATTGTATAATCTCAAAAGCACAACTTAAAATTCCTACATATAGACAATGGGAGACTATCTTTGACATTTTCCCTTGAATTTTAATGAAAATATTTATAAAATGTGCCACCTATCTCCAGCATTATTAAACAGAATCTATAAAACATATTTTAAACTTTTAGGTTGATTTTCAGGAAATTTATAGGGGAAGCTTATAGTGGTGAAGTAGAACTCAAAGATTACTAAAATTCCTTTTCTTGTTTATATTCTAAACCTTACAAATAGACGGCACAGTTGCAGATGAAGATGATTTGGAACATTAAGCAGAAGATGTGTCAATACTAGCAGAAGTCATAAAACATTCTTAGTATCAATTTACTTGTCAATTTGCTTTACCTTTTCCTTGAAAAGTACAGGTTAAATGCAAATATATGTGGTAGATTAGGGATAGCCTAATCTTTGCTTTTCTGGCCTTTGAGAGGTATTGTCTAATTCTGACTCTGGGCCAGCTTTAGCTACTTGCTTCACCAACAAAATGCAGTAGAAGTGAGCCTTCCAGCTTCTGCCTTGGTTCTGGAACACTTGTTCTTAGAGCTCTGAACTGCTATGTATGAGTCCAACTACCCTGAGACAGCTCTGCAGTGAGGAAACCTAAACTAGTCATATGGAGAGAGAAATCAATGCTGGCCAACCTCCAGATGTTCTAGCCATCCCAACCCAGGAGCCAGGCATGTCAATGAAGCCATCTTGAACCCTGAAGGCCAGACCAGCTGCCAGCTAGTCCCCGTTGGTGCCATGTGGAACAAAAGGACTGCCTAGTTGAACCCTGCACAAATTCCCAGCCTACAAAAATCATACACTATAGAGAAATGGCTCTTGTTTTAAGCCACCATGTTTTGGGGTAATTTGTTACACGACAAAAAATAATTGGAACACCGTCAGAATCACATGCCATACTTTATAACACGGCTGCTTTCCGTAGAATTATTCCACGAATCAAATGCATTTGCCTATTCACTCATCAATAAACATGTATTCAGCACTACTAATCTGCCAGGCAGTTTGCTAGTGGCAGGGATGAAAAGTTGAGCATGACAGGATTCTTGACCATAAGTAGCTTTGTCTTGTGGAACAAACATATAACTAAGTTAATAGCTACAGTATAGTGATGGTTTTAAGCAGAGTCACCATATCTTACAATTTTAGGGGTGCATTTACATGGCAGTCTATGTGAATATCACCCATTGGAATTGCACATGCACAGCTATTCCCAAGGCCAAGGTGTGAAATTCCCCCTGGACTGTGCAGCAAAGAGGCAGTGGCCATAAACATTAGGCTAGAAGCTTGGATAGGCTGTTAAAGAAGCACAGAGGGAGAGACATAAAATGATGGATTATAACTGGAGCTTTTTTCCAACACTGTGAAGCCATACAGAAGTAATGATTCCAGTAAAGTGCTATTGATATTGATAATATAGTTTAGAAAGGGAGACATTTATCCTAATGTGTATCATATAGCCAGGCTTAAATAATTAGTTTAAGTTATTACTAAACACATATTTTCATATCCACTATAACACATATTTTCATATCCACTATAACACATATGGAAGCCTACATCAAATGAAAATACAAGTGAACCTATCAAATTTGTTTGAAGAAAAACTTTGAAAAAAATCAAATCCTTCTTTCATAGTGTATATATTGTAATATCAGATATTCATTCCTAATGAAAAGTATATTGACCTCAGGCAAAACAGGTCATGCAAAATTGTGAAGAAAACCCATTAAAAGTTTAAGAGGCCCATATCAATTTGAATTCTAACAGTTAAAAATAATAGAATCAACTGACTCAGTAATAAAAATGTGCTGACTCACATAATAAGAACCCAGAGATACAGTCACTTTTAGGTTTGGTAAATTAAGCAACCCCAATGACCCAAATTGTTTTCATCTTTCAGCTCTTCCATTCACCCTTGATGTGGCAATTTTGTCTTTGGCTAAATCCCCATATATGGTCAAAAGATGAAAAGATGTTTATTGTAGTTCCATACCTCATGCTCCACATCAATATCTACCAAAGAGAGAGAGATACATACAATTTCTTCCTATATATATATATATATTTTTTTTTTTTTCATTTTTGGAGATACGGAAGATTGAACCCGGGACAAGGGAAGCAGGTGCACAACCACTGAGCTCTACCAGCTCCCCCTTTCCTTATCTTTAAGAACAAGGAAACCTTCCCCAAAAGCTCTCAGAAGAGCCCCCTACACATGTCCTTGGCTAAGACTGTGCCTGCTGGAATCAACAAGGTCACTGGCTGACAACCAACATAGGCCCACTAACTAATTTAGTCAGGGAGCCAGATTAACATCTGGCTGTTCAGTCCCTGTTTATTTCCAACCAGTTCATATTACTCCTTCATTCACCAATTCTTTCTCTCAATAAATATCAAGAGAGAAAAGAAGAAGGAAAAAGAGAGATTGCCTTCATGCCCACTCAAGACCTAATGACTTCATAAATTAGAGGATCTGTTCTCACTAGACAAATCACAGAGTTTTGACTCTTTGATAGAGTCATTCTTCTTATTGTAAGGTTTTATTCTATTGATTTAGCAGTGATTGTGAAACAGGAAAATTATTTAATCCAGTGTTTAGTTTTTCAGTACAAACCAACAAATGCTGAGCTCTAGGTCTATATGCTTATTCAAATATCTTAACACGTAACATGAAAACAAAAATATTTGGAAGTGAATTGCAATATCCTTCCTCATGATTATATTCATTTCAGTACTACTTTAATTCTAGATGTTTAAACAAAGCATATTTGTAAATTTGAGAGATGAGGCCTAGGTCACATAGCAAGGAGACCAAGAAATTCCTGTTGTTCATATTTTGAGGAAGCAATGTTCCTTTAAAGCTTTTTTTCCTACAAAATGAGTTAACATTCATTCATAACATATAAACATATCAGTTTGTTTGGAGAAGCAGTAGTTACTCTAGTTCACTATCTTATTTTATTGCTTAATTATCTAAGGTCATCAATAGTTGAAGTTTAATATGTGTATGTGTATCACAATGCTATCACACTGATATTTAGCTCCAGTTATGTCCCTCTTCATCTCAAAACACTATGGACAGATATAGCAGAAGGAAATCTATTCAGGTTACTCATGGCTATTACTTATATTCAAAGACAACACAGAAATCCACATTTACTAAATCACCCAACACTCCATGTGGAAGAGAGAAGTAAAAACACCTAGTTCAAAATAACTAAGCAAGTGTAGTCATCTATGCCAATAAAATTGAGGAATAGTTCTGATAAGTAAATAATCAATACAATTAGATTAACTACCACACACATTAAACATTTCCCAAATCTTCGTCACAGTCCATTCTTAATTCAAGAATAATCGTTTCAGCAGCTTATCATTTATTTACTTCTGATGCTCCAGAGGCAACTCAAACTGAACAAATTGCTTAATTTTGTCCTTCCAGTTGCTCAAGACATAAATTTGTGGTCTCATTGACTCATCTCTTTTCTTCATTTCCTACAGTAAATCATTGCCTGTGAGTTCTGTCTCAGAAGTCACTAGATCCTGAAGTTGCTTGCATATGAAGGGAGCTTTTAAAAGTATCTATTTCTGGTACACAAACTTGTAGATTCAATGAGTGTTGAATGTATATTTGTTTAAAGCTCTTCATATCACTGTGATATGTGGTCAGGTTTGAGAAACACCAACCTTTAGTTTCTCTCTAATTGTTGTCCTCCTCTCCATACCTATTAGAAATGCTATACTTGAAAATCCTATTTCCTGTCCAAATTATTCTAATAGCTCCTTAAATTTTTTCTCCTACTTCATTCACCCATTTCTTTTCTCTACACCAATTGCATCACTCTTTTTATTTCTTTATTTTATTTTATTTTTTATGTGTTTTTTTTTCCTGGTTCTTTTCTTCTTTTTTAAAAAATGTATTTTTTATTTTTTCTAAAAGATACTTAGATTACATTAAAAAAATATAAGGGATTCCCATATGACCCCCTCCTCACACCTCCCACTTTTCCCCACATTAACAGCATCCTTCATTAGTGGGGTACATTCATTGCAATTGATGAACACATATTGAAACATTGCCACTAAGCATGGATTAGAGTTTACTTTGTAGTTTACACTCTCTCCCACTCAATTCTGCAGGTTATGGCAAGATATATAATGGCCTGTATCTGTCGTTGCAATGTCATTCAGGACAATTCCAAGTTCTGAAAGTGCCCCCATATTACACCTCTTTGTCCCTCTCCCTGCCTTCAGCATCTCCAGTGGCCACTGTCTCCACATCAGTGATATAATTTCTTCCATTACCAGAATCCCAATAAGTCTATAGTAGAATACCAGTAAGTCCACTCTAGTCCATATTTTATTCCCCAATCCTAAGGATTCTGGGATGGTGATGCCCACTCCACCTCTAATTGAGAGGGGTCTTCAGTCCCCTATGGCTGATGGATGGGACTCTCTTGCTTGCAGTTGTAGACTTTCTCGGTTCCTTGGTGTGGTGGTTGCCCATCCTCACCTCCTTGTTAGTTGTCCTGGGTGAGTCCAATGAACTGGAGAGTAGGTATTACAACTCTGCTGAGGCTCAGGGCCCACCTGGCACATGGACAGCCCAGAGATTCAAATCTCTTGGACGTACACCTACCAACTCCAGGACCAACTATATTCAAATAGAAGGGACAGAAGAGGTATGTGTAGAGAAGTCACAACTGAGTCCAACTCTGTCACACTCGGGAGCAAAAACTCCAAAGTAAGGCCCACTGGCAAGGCACCAAACTCCGGAGCTATGTGCCATGACCGTAGGACCTGGGTGTCTCCAGAGCCCTCAAGCTTTAGTCTCTTTTTAAAAGTTGACTAGGATCATGGTTACTTTGCAGGGAGACAGTGGCTGGAGGGGTGTGAGGAAAACTTCTGGGATGCTAATGACCTGTTTGTTATTCTATGTGCTGGCTCCAGGACCTGCTCTCTTTGTGAATATTCATGAGCACATATTACTTGTGCCTTTTTCTATGTGCATGTTATGTTTTTAATATAGAGTTTTAAACAAAACAACTGACAGCTCCTCTTCAAGTACTTTCTCCATCTCTCCTGGGCTGCATTTCTGACTTTTCTGAAATGTCCATTCACAACTCTGTTGTTTTACACAAGCTGTTTCTTCTGAATTGAACACCTCTGACTTCTCCTCCTAGTAACTCCCTAGGAACAGTCTTACCCCTAAGCAGAGTTAGCTGCTTCCTAGTCTGTATTTTAATATCACTTCACTCAATAATGTTTTTATTTGTATTACAGTATTGTTGCGTGATCTTTTGTTTGTCTCCACTTCAGTATCCCACGCTGCAGGATTTCTGTCTTATTTATCTTTGTGGCCCCATGCAGAGCACAGAAATTGGCCCAAGCATGTGCTCAAAAATGCTTTTTACATAAAACGAACAAATGCAAGCTGTGGTTTCATTGCCAAAGTAGGGAATCTTGCATCAGAAACTGAAGGGGTAGAGACCAAATTCTGTTGTTAATAGTGAAGTTGTGGCTTTTGAGCATAGGTATTTTGAATTTGGATGAATCCAGTCATAAATAATGAGTTTGCATCTTATGTATGGTGACTACAAAAAGAATCTGGTTTAATGAAGAAGACCCAGCCTAGGTAGCAAGAGGCCTGGTTACAGTTCAGGACCCCACTCCAGGGGGACTTGGGCAAGCTGTTTCATTTTGCAAGGCCTCACTTTCCACATCTATAAACAATTACTGGAATAGATTATCCCTGAGGTCCTCTGTATCTCAAGCATTCCATTATATCTGAATAATGCACAAAGAAATAAGCCATCGGTATTTCACAATTCATGATATAAACTGCCGGTTTAGCAGCATAAATGTGGTTCTACATGAGTCATGAGATAAAGAAATCATTCTATCACTATTTCTTAAACAGAGAAAAAAAGGCACACAATTTTAAAAAAGAAAAATGTAATGTATGTGTTAGCAGCTAGCTTTGCCAGGATGTTTTTAGCAGCTTTGAGATTTAATTCACATACCATAAAGTCCACCCATTTAAAGTGTTCAATTAAATGGTTTTTAGTATATTCACAGAGTTGTGAAACCATTACCACAATCAATTTTAAAATATTTTCATCATTTCCAAAGAAACCTGTACTTATTAGAAGTTGCTTCCCACTTCTTTCCTCCCCACTGCCCTAGGTTTGTGAGACCTAATCTTTAGTGTCTATAGATTTGCCTCTTCTGGACTGTGATGATTTAAGCTGAATGGAGCCCAGAAAAGTACGTTCTTAAAGCTAATCCATTCCTGAGGGTGTAAACCTATTGTAAGTAGGATCTTTTGATTAGGTTACTTCAGTTAAGGCATGGTCCAGAGTGGGTCTTAATCCTCTTACTGTAATCCATTATAAGAGAATGTAATTCAGAAAGAGAAGAGAGAAAGGCATGGAAGCAAGAAGCTGAAAGCAATGAAATCCAGATGAGAGGGAAGAGACCAGCAGATGCTCCCCTGTGCCTTGACATGTAACAGAGGCATCAGGATCACCTGATGATGCCTTGATTTAGGCATTTTTCTCAGCCTTAAAACTACAGCTTGTAAGTTAGTAAAGTCTCATTGTAAAAGCCAACCCATTTCTGGTAACTTTAGCAAACTAAAACATGGACATATCATATGAATGGAATCATATAATATGTGGTCTTTTGTAACTGGCTTATTCACTTAGCATCATGTTTCAAGGTTCATTCATGTAGCATATATCAATACTTCATTCTTTTTTTTTTTTTAGGAGATACCAGGGATTGAACCTGGGACCTCATATATGCAAAGCAGGTGCTCAATCATTGAGCTACACCTGCTCCCCTTTGTTCCTTTTTTTAATTTTAAAAATGTATTTTTATATCAATGTTACATGTCACTCAGTTAACACAAGATTATAATTACAATAGCAGTAAATCTGCTTCAGTCAGCAATTACACTCCCCCCTTGTTTTGTTCATTCCTCAATCTTGTGGTATTTGAGATGATGCCCACTCTGACTGCTTCAGGCTGAAAAGGGATGTAGATATTATGGGACAGATGAATGTAATTGTTTTGCTTGCAGTTGAAAATACTCCTTTCTGTGGGGCTGGGTCATTCCTTTTTTTCTTTAAGATTTATTTATTTATTTGTCCCCCTCACCCCCCATTTTCTGTTCTCTGTGTCCATTCACTATGTGTTCTTCTGTGTCTGCTTGTCTTCTCTTTAAGCAGCACCGGGAACTGATTCTGGGACCTTCCAAAGTGGGAGAGATGAGCTCAATCTCTTGTGCCACCTCAGCTCCCTGGTCTTCTGTGTCTCTTATTCTCTCTCCTCTGTGTCTCTTTTTGTTGCATCATCTTGCTGCACCAGCTCTCTGTGTGGGACAGCACTCCTGTGCAGGCCAGCACTCCACGTGGGCCAGCACTCCACATGGGCCAGCTTGCCTTCACCAGGAGGCCCTGGGAATCGAACCCTGGACCTCCTATATGGTAGACAGGAGCCCAATCACTTGAGCTACATCCGCTTCCTGGGTCATTCCTTTTTATTATCAAATAATATTTCATTGTGTGAATAAACCACATTTTATTTATCCATTCATCAAAAAATGGGCATTTTTGTTGTTTCTACTTTTTAGCTATTATGAATAAAGCTACTACGAGCATTTGCATATAAGGTTTTGTGTGGAAATATGTTCTCATTTCTCTTAGTCATATGCCTAGGAGTGGAATTGCTGGGTCATATGGTAAATCTATGTTTAACCTTTTCAAGAACTGTTATAGTTTTCCACAGTGGCTGTACCATTTTACATTCCCAACGGCAATGTATGAAGTTTCCAGTTTTGCCCCCACCATAGCCAACACTTGTTATTAATTTTCTTTCATATTTTAGCCATCTTAAAATATGAAATGGTACCTCACTACAGTTTTGATTTGCATTTCCCTAGTGGCTAATGATGTTGAACATATTTTCATGTGCTTGTTGAGCATTTGGATATCTTCTTTGGAGAATTGTGCTTTTAGTTTCATATATTAGAAACTGTGGCCCAATCCAAGTCATGGAGATTTACTCCTATGGTTTCTTCTAAGAATTTTAAAGTTTTAGTTATTACATTTAGGTCCATGAAACATTTTTTGAGTTAATTTTTATGAATGGTGTAAGAAAAGCTCTACCTTCATAATTTTGCATAGGGATGTCTAATTGTTCTAGCATCATTTGTTGAAAGGATTATTCTTTTCTCACTGAATGGTCTTGAAAGCCTTGTTGAAAATCTTCAACAATAATCCTCAATATGCACATTGTAACACAATGTCTTCCTTATGGTAGCTTTGTGTAGTAAGTTTTGATAATGGGACGTGTGATGAAATCAACTTTATTCTTCCTTTTCAAAATTGTTTATGGTTGACTTAAACAATGGGAATTTATTTGCTCATGGTTTTGAGGTTAAAAAGAAAGTCTAAATCAAGGCATCATTAATGGAATGCTTTCTCCCCAAAGACTGTCGCATTCTGGGGTTGGTTGCTGGTGATCCTTGGTCCTTAGCTTGTCACACAGCAAGGCACATGGCAGGGTCTCCTGGTCCCTTCTCATCTGCATTCTGTTGATGTTTAGCTTCTGACTGCTCCCTCTGTGGCTCTTTCTCTTTCTATCTGAATTTCATATCACTTATAAAGGACTCCAGTCATAGTTTTAAGACCCATCCTGATTGAAGTGGACCACACCTTAATTGAAGTAACCTCATCAAAAAGCCCTACTAATAACTGGTTCACATACACAGGAATGGATTAAAAATGTGTTTCTCTGGGATACATACAGCTCCTAACCACCACAGTGTCTTTTTAAGAATGTGACCATTTCATCTAAGTTATCTAATGTGTTACCATAATATTCCCTTATAATCATTTTTATTTCTGTAAGGTTGTTGTAATGTCTCTTCTTTCATTCCTGATATTTTACTTAAGAATTCTCTCTTTTCTATTGGTCAGTACAGCTAAGGGTTTGTTAGCTCTGTTGATCAACTTTTGCTTTCATTGATTTTATCTATTGTAATTCCACTCTCTATTTCACTAATTCCTGCTATAAACTATATTATTTCCTTCTTTCTCCTTACTTTAGGTTTAGTTTTCTCTTCTTTTTCCATGTGGTAAGGTGAAAATTTAGGGTCTTACTTTTGTAATATAGTCATTTTCAACTATAAATTTTCCTCTAAGTACTGCTTTAGCTGCATCCGGTAAGATTTGATATGGTGTGCTTTTGTTTTCATTCATCTCAGTCTTTTCTAATTTCCCATGTGATTTCTTCTTTTGACCTATTGGTTATTTAATAGTGTGTTGTTTAATTTCCACATAGTGTGAATTTCCAAATTTCCTTCTGTTATTGGTTTCTAATTTCATTCAATTGTTTTCAGATACTTACTTTTCATGAATTTGATCACTTAAAATTTATTGAGGGTTCTTTTATGGTCTACCATATGGTTTATCCTGGAGAATTTTCCATGTGCACTTGAGAGAAATGTGTAGTCTGGTTTTGTTTGGTTGGAATAATTTTATTTGCTGTTGTCTGTAAGGTCTAGTTGGTTTATAATATTGCTCAAGTCCTTTATATCCTTGTTGATCTCTAACCAGTGGTTCTATCCATAATTTTAAATTTTAAAGTTGGTACTGAAGTCTCCCACTGTTACTGTTGAATATTCTATTTCTTCCTTCAATTAAATCAGATTTTGCTTCATGTATTTTGACACTCTGTCATTAGTTGTGAATATGTTTTTAATTGTTATGTTTGCATGATAGATTGATCCCTGTATCATTATAAAATGTCCCTCTTTACCTACAGTGACTTTTTTTGTTTTAAAGTGATTTTTAAGTATATTTTCTCCGATATTTGTATAGGCACCCTAGCTCTCTTATGGTTACTGTTTGCATAGTATATATTTTCCCAGCATATTAGTTTCAAACTATTTGTGTATTTGAATCTAAAATTTTTCTTGTAGACAGCATATAGTTGGGATATATTTTATGAATTTTTTTCCTCCATTCCACCCTTATTTCTTTCTTTTTCATTAAGTTAATGTTTTTGGTATGCAATTTTAATTCCTTTGTTAATTGTCTCAGTATATTAGTTATGTTCTTAGTGATTACTCTGCAGTTTACACAATATACATCTTAACAGAACCTGCTTCAGATGTACATTAATTTAATTCCAGTGAGATATAGAAATGTTCCTCCTATACAGCACTATTCTCATGTACCCTCTTTTTGTAATTACTGTTATATACTTTATGGGTATATATATATATAACAAACCCAAAAATACATTGTTATAATTATTAGTTTATATAATTGTATGCCTTTTTTAAAAGCTGGGAGAAGGGAGAGCAAGCATTTATTTTTACAGACTTTATACTAAACTTCTTATTTGCCACTTCTGGTTCTCTTTATTTCTTCCTTGGATTTGAGTTACCATCTGTGTAATTTATTTACTCCAATACAACTTTGCTCTCACCGCACCCCACCCCTGTCACTTTGTGCTCTTATTGTCAAATATATTACATTTCTCTATGTTATAGGGCCAACAATGCAATTATATGCATATTTTTGTTTTATTCAATTGCTTTTTAAATCAGTTAAGAAAAGAATGGGGAAGAAACATTCAATTATAATGTCTTTTACATTACCTATATAATTATCTTTATCAGTGCTCTTTGTTTTTGGTATGTGGATTTAAATTACTGTCTGATGTCATTTGTTTTCAGCCTGAAGAATTTCCTTTAATATGTCTTGTTAGGTAGTTCTACTAGCAATGACTTCTCTGTTATTGTTTATCTGAGTGTCTTTATTTTTCCTTCATTTTGGAAAGATAGTTCTTAGCCACTGTTTCTTAAAATGTTTTTTTCTGTTCCTTTCTCTCTCTCCTCTACTTCTGGTACTCCTATTATGGGTTGGTTAACTGAATGGTGTCCCATATTATTTTTAGGCTTTGTTGATTATTATTATTATTATTATTACTCTCTTCTATAGATGGAATCATATCTGTTGGTCTCTTTTCAAGTTCACTGATTTTCTTCTGCCAGATCAAAGCCCTTCTAGTGAGTTTTTAATTTTGGTTATTGTACTTTCAACTTCAGAATTTCCACTTAGTTCTTTCTTATAATTTCTATTGCTGTATTGATAGTTGCAATTTGATGGGATTTTGACATCGTATCTTCCTTTAATTCTTTAAGCATGGTTTCTTTTAGTTCTTTTGAACATTTGTATCATAACTGCTTTGAAATCTTTGTTCAGTCCAATATTTGGACTCTCTCAAAGACACTTTCTGTTGCCTGCTTTTATTTTCTGTGTATGGGTCATGCTTTTCTGTTTTTTTTTTTTTTTTTTTTTTTTTATGTCTCACTTTTTTGTTGTTGTTGAAAACTAGGTGTTTTAGATAATATATTGCAGCAACTCCATCCTCACCCCAGTATGCTGATTTGGTTGTTGTTGTTTGCTTTTTAAGCTGTTTAGTGACTTCACTGTACTATTTCAGTGAAGCCTATTTACCCCACAGTGTGCAGCCTCTGATGTCACTCCTCAGAGGGCACAGTCTTAAACCTGCACAAAATCACTCTGACCCCACACCTACTCCATTGAATGACAGTGGCTCTATTTGGGCTCTCTCTGAGTCTCTCTTTTCTGGATCTCTGTGTAAAGGTTCTAGCTATTCTGCTTCCATTGGTAACAATCTGGAGCTGTTAACCTCCACCAAATGCTGGCATGTTGTTCTATTGTTTTTGACAATGTCTTGCAGCATAAATCTCTCCACAATCTGATCCAATTAAAGTTAGTCCTCTTTACAAGGTTAATCTTTGAGGCCAATCTTTGAGATTTGATCAGATGCAAAGAGGGCTCATCTTAGTTGTCTTTTTTCCTGGTTCTCTCGTTAAACTTCTAGCTAGTTTAACATTTCACTTGCTGCTATCCTGGAACACCAGCTCATCATCAAAGTGCCCATTGTTTTTGACGGTATCATTAGGCTTGAAGTTCCCCATGTTCTGTTCCAAATAAAGTCCGTCCCCTTGAGGTGAATGATGTTCTTATAGCCTGCCTCTCTCTCTGTGCAGTACCTATATTGCAGGAAGCTTCTCTTAGAGTAATACCCCTGCTCTATGAGCTGGGTCCTGGGAAGCTCCTGGTGTTCTTTTTGCCTCTCCTTGCATGGAACACTCTATGAGCAAGCTGGGGCAAGGGCAATCCCTCATCCTATGAGTTGGGTTGGGTGGTAGAAGAGACTCTCAGCCTCAAATTTCTCAGCCATGCTTACTTGGAATAGAGCTTCTGCAACATAGAGCTGGAGAGTGCAAAAAATGCTGGCGGTCTGCCCCACCCTGTGGGAAATGGTGGTCCTATACTGGGTGCTGGGGAGAGAGAGAACCCCTCTTCATGGTTATACAAAGAGTAGAGCATCTATCACACTGAGCTTGGTGGGGAGGGAGCAGGTCAGGGCTCAAATGCCATAGAATGTCATTGCTCTTACTGATATTTAATATGTTTTCTTAAATAAATATTTCTTCATTTCCTCTACTCTTTTCAGACAATTTCAAAAGATTTTAAATGGCCACTTTCTATTCTTCCCATCAGTAATGGATGTTTCCCAGGAGAAAGGGTCCGCAGAGCTCCCTACGCCACCACTCTGGAAGTGCTTCTCCTCCTAGCACTTTATGTTACTGAAATCACAGAAATTTTAGTTATCATATTCCCATGAAATGGAATCAGAAAGCATGGAAAGAGGAAAAGAGCTGAAGAAAGTTATTATTTGAATTACTATGTAGTTTAGATTTTTCTTTTTAAACTATTAAATAACATGCAAAGAATCTTGCTTTAATTAAAAACTCAAAGTTTAAAGACTTAAAGAGGTTTCAGTTCTTGGCAGAATGGTGTATTAGGTGCTCTCACCTTCTTAGGTACAAACAAATCTAAGATGCTGGATGAAATATAAAAATCATCTTTTTAAAATACATCACTAAGTGTAAAAGTAGTAAGGGAAATAGGGTGATAAGGCTTTCTCGATGAGTGTTTCTGTACAATTGTTTTACCAAATAATGTAAAGCCTTTCTCATTGAACCAGAAGTATAGAAATTGGCATTCTGTAGCAAATATAGCACCCCTCTCAGTATCCGTGGTTCCTTCTACCTTTCGATTATCTTTCCCTCTCATCCTTATGTATGTCTTTCACCCTCATATGGATACCTTATTGTTTCAAGATGACTGATACATTTTTAACCTGATACCTGTGGTATCAGGTCTGTATTCCAGAACAGTTCAAAGAGAGGGAGACAGCAAAACAAAGGGCTGATACCTACAGGGCAAATGAAAGGCTTTTTAGAAATCACCAACAGATTCTTACTACACCTCACTGGCCAGAACTGTGTCATATAGTCACCTCTAGTTACCAAAGGAGTCTGGGAAATATAGTTTTTGAGTTTAGACACATAACCACTGAATAAAATCAGCTTTCTATTGGTAAAGAATGAATGGAGAATGGGTATTGGATGTCTACCACAGCAAGGATATAGAAAAATGGGAACACATGCATTGCTACTGGGAGTAAAAATTGGCTTCTATTTTATTTTATTTTATCATATATTATTCTATTTTATTCCAGATATTATGTCATATAAAAAGTAAGGCAGATGCCATTTTTGGAAAAATCAGTCTTCCAAGGACATATCTTTGTTAATCTTAAGAAGACAGCATGGTTTAATGACAAGAACATGAGTTTGGAGCCAATGGACTAAATTTCAAATCCGTGTTCTACAGCTAGAAACTCTGTATCCTTAAGCAAGTTGCTTTAGCTCTGTACCCGTTTCCCCATCTGTAAAATGGGAGCAAGAATTCCAACCTTCCAGGACTGTTGTGACGATTAGGGATTCCCATAAAGTGCCTAATACTACGTCTTATCCTTACTAGGCACTATGTGCCTAACTTGAAGTTAATCACATTATTTATCGAGCTAATATAATGCTCTGACACATAAATTGGTTTCTCAGTTTCTGTGCCATGTATAATTTCATATAAAAACTATGGTATCACTGGGAACTGCTATTGGAAACCCTAAAATTGCACGTCCTAGCTTTCTGCATTCCCATTACGGCTAACGACTAAACTAGCATTTTCAGTGACACACTCAGGAAAAAATAAAACAGAAAGTGAAAACTGAGCTGCTTGTTGAATAAATTTAAATCCAAGGGGCCATTATTCTTAAGGCATTCTAATAACATTGAAAAAGTGCATGCTTTTACAAGAGACAGAATGTTTGGTGTAGCCCTTACCTCATGCTGTCTATGTTCTAGAAGTTGTAAGATTTTTGTAAATCTAAGACTTACCAAATTACAGGAAAAACAATGTCATTTTTATGTATCATAAGCAATATCATTGTGTCTCATAGCTCTTTTAGAGAATGCTGAGAGCAAATTTATAATGAGAGGTCAGTTGTTTATGAAAAAATAATTCAATAGGAGATGTCAATATAAACATACATATTGGATGGGGGCTACTTGGACCAAGAGCTAATGCTGGGATCTTATGTGTTATGTGACAAAATACCATATTTCAAACTGAACATCTCATTCTTTCTTTAATGTAAAAGCAGCATGCTCCTTTATAGTTAGTTTAATCAGACTTTTGATTGAAATGTTTCATCTTTTCTACCTCCCACAAAAATTATGAGGCATTATAGATGCTATCTGATAATAGATTTTTTAAATTTTGATTTGACCTCCCCAAGCTCTCAAAGAAAAAGAAGAACAAAAATACAACGCAGAAACATCTCACCTGCTGGTGAGTACTTTTCGGTTTTAACGGTGATACAAGGAGAAATCATTTGAGAGTTGATGTGGCAGGATTAAATCCATAATATTCCAGAGGAGGCCACAAGCTGAAGCAAGGATGTTATAGTATAAAAGTATGAAATGGCTGCTGCTTCCTAGAAAGTCCTTCTCTCTCAGTTATGAGAAAGTATCAAAGTCTTATATCAGTGGCTCCCTTGAGATGATTAGATAATTTAATGTATTATTACCAGCAAACAAAATAATTTTTTTCAAATTATTTTACAGATGAGCTTATCTTGGATTTGAGAGATTAAGGTTACTGGCTAAGCTACATCTGATGATGATGTTGGGGAGAGAAAGGCTCAAGGTACCAGAAGGTTGTACAGGTGGGGATGTTTTGTAGTGAGGATTACATGAGGATTACACAGGATGGAGGAGGATTGAAGAGGAAAGGAAGGAAGAGGTAGCTGGCCACAGACTTGGCTTATTTTCCAGTTATTTCTAGGCTTGCATAGGAGAAGAGAAGGAAGGGTTCAAGAATGTAGGGGTCTGTCACACCGTTTACCAATTTGGGCCTGTGCTCTAGATCCGAACCTGAATTTTCGGGAAGAAAAGAATATATTCTTGAGAATGGAAAAAAGATGTACCCAATTAACCTTGGGTGGAGTGACAGCCTCCTGCTGAGGCTCTGAAACTTAGGACTCTGTTTCTTGGTGGAGGAATGTCAAGAATGTCTGAGTGCAGAAGAAACAAAGAGAAAAGAATGACTTCTGGAAAGATTATAAAAAAAGCTTAAGGATAGGCGAATGGGAATAAATCATTCTTTAGCTAACACACTGGAAAAATAACTAAAGAGAAAGAAATTTCTAATTGGTAGGTTTAAAAGTAGATTTTTATCTCTCTTTACAGCATTTCTTTGAACATCTTAGTGGGAGAGTTGCTTAAAACAGGAAATATATTGAGCTACGAGCAAAGAGGTTAGTATTATTTTCAACTTTTTCAGCAAAAACAAGACATAGAAATAATAAAAACTCAAGTTGTAAAGATTGTTGCTTTCATTCCTTTACCTCCAAATATAAAGTTCATCTGGCTACTGTTAATTTCCTGTATTAATGGGATATCCTCCATTTATTCTTCCATTAATTTCTTCTTAGAATGGACATCGGGTGTGTTGCTATAAACACTGAGCCAAATGACAAATTTATATTATACTATAAGACCAACCTTACAAGCAGGAAGGAATGTCT
>JAQZBX010065581.1:0-16294 GCA_029593785.1 Cabassous unicinctus | reverse complement strand
TTGCCAAAAGTTGGAAGCAACCCAGGTGTCCATCAACAGATGAATGGATAAACAAACTGTGGTCTATTCACACGATGGAATATTATGCAGCTGTAAGAAGAAATGAAGTCGTAAAGCATATGGCAACATGGATGAATCTGGAGGACATTATGCTGAGTGAAGCAAGCCAGACACAAAAGGACAAATACTATATGAATGCATTACTATGAACTAAATATATTGTGTAACATATTGTTTGATCCAAATACACACAAAAAAATTTTATATGTATCCATTACATTTAATGGAGAAATGTATATATTTATTCATCTGTGTTTACTTTTTAGTTTTTAATTGTTTATATTTTTGATTATTAAATGTACAAATAAAGTTAAAAAAAAAAAACAAAAAACCCTACCATTGTGTATACAAGATCTTCCCTGGGCAGTAGTTATGAGTACGGTTGCTTCGCACATTGTTCTGTGGCATCTCTTGAAATGTTAACATGATCTCTAAATGCCCACATTCAACCATAAGCAGCATAACCCTAAACTTCTGATTCCAAGAAACTGGATGAAGTGACTTTATTGACTACTTGTCAGAAAGCAAGTAACATCATTTCAGAGTGAGCAATGTCTTATGACAGGAGGCAAATGAGTAGAATATGACTTTTCATGGCATTAAGCAGCTAAGGGCAGGTACTTTAAGTCTTTCTCATAGCACTGGAATCTAAACTGAGGGAAGGTGGAGAAACAGGTTGGTTGTCAGGTCATAACCAATTCAGTATCCAGATGACCTGATATTGAATATAAATGTCACCTCCAGCTTTTATACAGCCTTAGTTAGTTCCTTAACTTATCATTTATTTTTCTTAAGGCAAAATTAATACAGGAAAATGCAGAGAGTGATATAATGAGAACCCATGTACCCATCATCCATCATTTATGCATTACTTCAACAAATATTAAGTGCCCAGGATGTGACAGGCACTGCATTAGGTGCTGGGGAAACCACAGTAAGACATATATATATTCCTGTGTTCAAGGTTTCTGTAAACAAATCATAACTCAAGGTGACACACTCTTGTAAGGTGTGTATAGGCACCATGGCCCCATGGAAACAAAAGAAGGTGGAGCATGATCACGTGGACTGATTAGGGGATGCTCCATGGTCGAGCTGACAAACAAGGGAGCAGGGACATGAGGAGCAGCATGTGCACAGCCTTGAAGGTGTGAAATGGTGTCACGGATTGAGGAACTGCTGGAAATTCATCAGTGCTGGGTATGGGGTACAAATGGAGGGCTCAGGAGATGAGGCTAGAAGGGCAGTCAGAACAAGAGCATGAATGGCCAGAAAGGCCAGGTGTCTCTGTTTGCCTGAGCTGCTATCACAAATACCACACAATGGGTTGCCTTAAACAACAGAAATTTATCGGCTCACAGTTTTGAGGCTAGAAAAAGTCCAAAATCAAGATATTAGCAAGCTTGCTTTCTTCCTGAAGACTGTAGCTTCAGGTGCTGGCAGCTAGCAATCCCTGGGGTTCCTTGGCTTTCACATCAGATGGAAATGTCCTCTCCTTTCTCCTCTGGGTTCCCCTTGACTTTCTGCATCTCTCTGTGGCCTTCTTGAACCCTGGATTCCAGCTTCTTCTATTTATAAGGTCTCCAGTAATCCAGATTAAGGCCACACCTTAATTAAGAATGACATCTTCAAGAGGTCCTAATACCATGGGTTCACACCCACAGGAACGTGGATTAAGATTAAGAACACGTTTTTTTCTGGGGTAGGTCATTCAATCTACCACGCCAGGTAAGGAGAATGGGCTTCACCCTCTCAGTCAGGGGTTCTTAGCAAGGGATCCGTGAGTTTGAATTGAAATTCACAAAAACATTATTCTTGTGGGGACGTGTTGGTGAGGGTGTGATATATTTATTAAATAATACGCAATATAGTGTGGACTTAGTAAGGGGTCCATGGTTTTCACCTGACTGGCAAAGGGGTCCGTGGAATGAAAAAGGTTAAGAACCCCTGCTCTAGGTTTAGAAAGGTATTGAAGGGACATGAAAAAGTGGCAGCATGGTAAACTTATCAAAGCCTGGTAGGGTTTGAGTTTGGAAGCAACACAGAAAATAACTGGAAGGGTTTAAAAGACAATGGATAGGCAAACCAGTTACGATGTTACAACAATAATGCCAGGGAAAAATTGTGAGGCCAGTACTAATACATTGCCATTTCAAATGGAAAAGAGGGGGAGAAATTAAAAAATAATTTAGGGAATAGAATCATTGGCATATTGTGTAATTAGATATGAGGCTTAAGAGGAAAGGGGGATTGAGTTAGGTCAGAAAATGGGGATTTACAATCATGAGTTTGAAATTTTGACTTAGAAACATTAGTGGAAGATTAGGGAGGGAAAGCCAGTAGGCAGTTGAAACTCAGTTCAGGTCTGAAACTCAAAAGAAAGGTCAAAGATTTGTGAAGTAGATTTGAGTCAAGAGCATCTAGGTGGTAACTGAAGTGGAGTTTGTTGAAAGAGAGGAGAAGTAGGCTGAGCACAAAAACCTTGGGAACATTTAAGGTCTAGGCAAAGGAAGACGACCACATTATGGAGGCTGATAAGAAGTCAGAACAGAATATATGGAAACAAAGGGTGGAAGAGTTTTAAGGTGAGAGAGGTTAACAGTGCTCAGGCTTTGTTTTAGTTTCTTAGGCTGCTTAAGCAAATACCATGAAATCGATTGGGTTAAACAATGGGAATTTATTAGCTTGCAGTTTTGAGGGTACAAGAAAGTCCAAATCAAGGCATCAAGGCAATGCTTTCTCCTTTGGTGCTCTGGGGCTGGCTGCTGGTGGCGCGTTGGCTCCTCTGTCACATGGCAAGGCACGTGGTGAGGTTCCCTGGTTCCTCCCTTCTCTTCTGTGTTCTGTTGATGTCCAGCCTCTTGCTTCCTGTGGCTTTCTCTTCTTTCTGAATTTCCTTCTGCTCATAAAGGACTCCAATAATAGGATTAAGACCCATCCTAATAGAGCTGGGCCACACCTTAACTGAGGTAACCTCATCAAAGGGTCCTACTGGCAATGGGGTCACACCCACAGGAATGGATTAAATTTAAGAACATGTTTTCCTGGGGGTACATACAGCTTCAAACCTCCACAGGCTTCGAGAAAGAAAAGGATGAAAAATGTCCATTCATTATCTCAGTTAAAAAAATTTGCTCTAAGTTTAAAAGCATTGTGGGTAAGCACCGTGGTGCTCCTCATTGCCGATGCATGTAATCAGGGTGGACGACCACAACATGGCACAGCTCCAGGGGGCACCGTTCATGTAATAGATTTGGAGAATGGCGCCCCTGGAGTTGTGCAGTACACAGCCTGTAGGGTTGCAAGCAGCAACTCTGACTGGGCAAGATACAGAAGATGGCTCAATACCAAACCATTACCACAATGGGGAGCGTGATTCCTGTTCCCACTGATGCCGTGACAGTGATTAACATCTTCATATGGGGGTAAAAGGAATTATAAAGACTCTTCGTGTGGCCACATAAAGAGCTAAAGTTTCTAACAATCATTCTGTAGTACTCACCTCCTCGTACTATAGAAGAAGTCTTCCTTAGTGTGTACTGAGTTACATCCATCACCAAATGTGTGGTAAATGCCAAACAGAGGTCCACTTGCTTATGCACTCTGTAGCACACCCAACAGAAGTAAAAAATGGCCAAGGAAGATTTATAACCTGGGTGCTGCCACTTTGTCTACCCACCAGACCCCTTATTGCAATCATTAGAGGGTCTACCTGTTCCAGATTATCAATCTATAAAAATAACCTAAAGAGTTCTTTAACTCAAGGATTTTTCAAAGGAAGATTAGTTTAGAATTGCTGAACCTATGCTAAAGAATGAGGATTGGGTATAGTTTACTAGAGAATTAATTCTAATATAATTATAGCCAATGACCAATGATACTAATGTCATGAGTTCTAATATTGATTTCCAATTTCTCTTCACTAAGTGACTATTGAAAGCCTTAATATAGGTGTGACTGAGAACGGTGTAGTGATTAGGATTACAGGTTTTGCAATTAGGCTGCCTGTGTTTCAACACAAGGCCCATTGGCTGTGTGGCTTGGGGTAACTTACTTAAGCTCTGAACATGAGTTTCCTCATCTTTAAAATGTGTCCCTTACTGGATGGGTTCTATTGTTGCTGTTATTAGGATTACAATAATGAAATAAATTATGCAAAGCATTTGCACAGATGTTGGTCCTTAGAAAATGCTCAATAAGTGTTAACTCTTATTGCTGTCGTCTAGTTCTGATTTGATTTTCTTGCCTTACTCAAAATCTGCCTGTGTTTTTCCATATGTCTCATATTGTTCTTTTCCCACATCAGTCCATGCTGAGATGTGTTGCTTCCTTGTTTCAGGGTCATTACTGCCATATGGAAAAAATTCTCTCTTTGCTTCTACACCAGTTCAGAATGCACTTTAAATGCAGTCTTTACTAATGGGAGGCTTAAAGAAGATTTCTTCCTTCCAATATGAGGGGGCAGAGAGAGACTCAACCTGAGTCACGCCTTACTGACGTGGTTGTAAGTCCTAATCTTTTTTTAAAATAAAGTGTAGGACTTTTTTTTTTTTTTAATTTAAGATTTATTGTTCTCCCCACCCCCCGTTGTTTGAACTTGCTGTGTCTGTTTATCTTCCTTCTTTCTTTAGGAGGCACCAGAACTGAACCGGGCGCCTCCTCTGTTCCTTAGTGGGTAATTTAATCAAGGACTCCTCAACTGAATCCAATATGATCGAAGGTATTACACCCAGAATAGATTAGTTTAAAAACACAATCTTTCTCTTTTTGGGACTCGTAAATAACCTCAAACTGCCACAGCCCCTGAAGTCACAGGTTTCCTTCTGTTTGCTGAATAATCAGGCCGAGAGAAACTGTGTGTTGTTTTGTTGTTCTGTCAGGCTGCTTCTGAGGATGCTAATCAACAAAAAATCGCTGTTGTACAGGAAGCAATATATTTGGGAACTTGAGTAACTGTTATCATGATTTAATTTAGAGGGTATGGGAAAAAGGATGGCGTAAATAAAGACAGGAAATGGCACAAATGTTAAGAGAATATAAATGCCCGATCGGTTCAATACTGTTTGAATGTAAAAGGGATCAAACAAAATGAGAGACCTTAGAAGTAAAGTTTGTATTTATTTATTTTATTTAAGAAAGGTGCCCAAGGCCAAATCCCTGGAAACGGCGCATATGTTAATTACACGGCAAAGGGGAATTAAGGTTGCAGATAGGGTTAAGGCTGCTAATCAGCTGACTTGAACGTAGGAAGGGTATCCTGGATTATCCAGGTGGGTCCCATGTAATCGCAAGGGTCCTTAAATGGGGAAAGGGAGGCAGAAGAGTCAGCGACAGAATGATGTGATGTGAGAAAGACTTGATCAGCCATTTCTGGCTTTGAAGATGGATGAAGGAAGCCAAAAGCCAAGGAACTAGGCAGCCTGTATTAGCTAGAAGAGGCCAGGAACTGGATTCTCCCTTACAGCCTCCAGAAAGGAACCAGCCCTGTCCACACCTTGATTTTAGCTCAGTGAGACCCCTTTCTGACTTCTAACTACAGAACTGAGAGAGAATAAATTTGCATTGTCTTAAACCACTGTTTGTGATCATTTGTTACAATGGCAATTGAAAAATAACATGCCAACTGACTTATCAATTTAGTCAAACTATCAGTATTCATCTTGTTAAAGAAAAAATAGATAAGTCATGACTGTTTCCCTGGAGAACCAACGTCCTAATGGGAGAAACAAACATATGAATAACCAATCAAAATTAAATGTTGTCTGTTGTAAGAGAAATTCATACATTTGTTGTCTGAGCAGAAAAAAAGATTAAACGCAAAAGGAAAATGAGTAAATAAAAGGCACTGTTGAGAGTGTCTTCTTGGTTTATATCAAGTTTTTAGAAACTGCATAATTATGAATTGCCTCTCAGCCAGATGCTAGGATTTGGCTTCTAGGCCATCTGTCCTTGATTTGCCCTGGGCTGGGTCAAGCTGCAAAGTGTTCCTCTTCCCAGAAAAATTATATTTACATTCCCGCTGACGAGCAACACAAGAGGAACACTATTCTGCCAGAATTCTTGTTACAAAAGCAGTGTGCACTCCAAGTTATAAATGTGGTCCCCTTGCCTAGGGAGTTAGGAGTTGAAAGGCTACAGATGCTTCCTAAGAAGGCCGTGGTCACATGCTGAACAATACAGAAGGGCAAACAAAGTCTTCGCCAGGTTTTGTTGTGGTGGTGGCTGTAGTAGTCTACCTTTCCCTACACTTCTAATTGCTGTGGACCCTTACTGCCTTCCCTAAGGCTGAGGCATTGCTGAAGATATCAAAGCTACCAAGGAAATTTGCCTAGTACACTTTCAGTTTTAAATATGAATGAATATGGGAATGCTATAGTCCTTTAGCATCCTTCTCCAGGACTCGGGAGGAATTTAATAGATCTGTCTTGATCTAACCATTCGCCTAATTATTGGTGGTTACCAATAATTCCAAATTCTACCTGTGGACTTTTCTTTGCACTCTTGTAATGTCTTCCACCCACCATCTAAAATTCTAGCTGACAAAGTTTCTGGATATCATTGTCCTATTCCGAGCATACTATCTGAGAAATACTGGCAAGCCTCTTGGCACCAGTAAAGAGGAACTACTCCTTAGCATGTCAGGCGCCTAATCTGCACCCTGAACCTGGCTTATTAGAGGATCTGTCACATAAGAATACTTCCAGATATCTTGTCCTGAATTTACCACAAATCTTCTTTGGGATTCTATTCAGTGCTCATTGCTGAGAAAGTCATACTGTAGACCCAACCAGGTTCTTCAGTGGCACTTAGAACAAGGTTCAATCTGAGTAGAGATTGAGGAGATGATACTGGTTCCAGATTTCCCAAGGCCACTCATGTCTACGAGATCCCTGAGACCCAACCATTCTAGGCTAAGATTCACTTTTGCTGTAAGAAAGAGGGAAATTCAAGTCAGTGCACCTGCAACAGCCTTTTTTTGCTTTGCCCTCAAGCAGCTCTCCTGACTTTTGTAGGAATGGCAGTGGTGAGTGTATTGTTCTACCATTCACACATTCCTGAAATGCTGTTCTATTCCTTCAGCTATTCTCTTTCTGTGAGAGGTGCTTATTAACAGAAGTGCAGTTAGAAAGGGCACAACACCTGGTAATTGAAAAGAAGACAAACAGTGCCAATATCTAGGCAGAGCTACTCCCAGGAGGGTAAAAGAAATTATGCAGCAGCATGCACAAATGCCTTTCATGAGGTGGAAGAGGGTGGAGGACACGGCAGAAGACGGAAGTTCATACCTCCACCAAAGTATACCTAACCTTTCCTGTTTGTTGATTTAATAGAAGTGCTCCTCAACAAATACCCTCTCAGAATCCAGGGGGCTCTTAGCTCAACTAAGTCAATTCAGTATTTGTGGAGTAACTATTATGTGCTCACTGCTAAAAGTCTAGACTAGTAACAAAAATGTCTCAAGCAAGATCAGAGTTGAACCATGGAGTGAAAAACCTCAGCAATTGGGGACTTCATAATTTTCCACATCTGACACCTTCACCCAAAAATTATATATAGTACATCTTTTTTTTTTTTTTAATTCATTAATTTATTTATCCCCCCCTTGCTGCTTGTGTTTTACTGTGTCCATTCGCTGTGTGTTTCTTCCGTGTCTGCTTATCTTCCCCTTGCTGTGAGGTCTTGCTGCATCAGCCCACCGCGCCGCGCGGGCTGGCCTGCCCTCACAAGGAGGCCCCGGGAAGCGAACCCGGGGCCTCCCGCATGGTAAACGGGAGCTCTATCGATTGAGCCACACCCGCTTCCCAATATATATATAGTAGATCTTGAAGAGAAAACAGAAATATATCATGTGGGGATAAGATATATACCTAAATGCAAGATAAAATATAATAAATTCAATAAGATAGTTACTGACAAAATGCTATGAGAGCTCAAGTTGAGGAGGGGGAGGTTCAAGTTGAGAAGATCAGAAATTCCACATGATTATTCCTAGCAATGCTATAATGCAGTGGCTCTCAGGTTTGGCTGAAAATAATAATCTTTATTAAAAATAAAGAGCATTTTAAAGTCCTGATGCCCAGGCCACACCCCAGCACAATTGAATTCGATTTTCTGGGGGTGGGAGCTAGGCAGGAATTTTTTAAAACTCCTCAGAGGAGTCCAACATGCAACCAGGGTTGAAAAACTCCTACTGTGTAGGGTTTTAGCACACAGAGAAGAATATGAAGTTTTGGAATATTGAATCCATCCTCATGTCCTATCACTTACACAAGAAGATCTTCGGTATTCCTTCTAATTCTTTTAAATTGAGATTCATATTCTATTCCTTCCTTTCCATCATTCTCTACATCCAGTCCTATCAATTATGAACCTCTCAAGGAGGTATAAAATATGCCCCTATATCACTATCAGGATAGACTTGTGCTGTCCAATACTGTAACCCTAGCCACAGGTAGCTGTTGGCACTTGATACGTGCTGAGTCCAAATTGAGGTGTATGTTAAGTGTAAAGAACACATGGCATTTTGAAAAGTTAGTATATTAAAAAGGTATGTAAAATATTCATTATTTTTATATTGATTGTATGTTAAAATATAATATTTTAGTTATGTTAGGATAAGCAAAATACATGATTAAAATTAACTTACACCTGTTTCTTCAAAACAAATCTGATCACCTAATTCTGTTGCCTAAATTCCCTGAGTTACTGCCATCACCTACAAGTTAAAGTGAAACTTGAGTATGTCATACAAGAACTTTCATGACTTGGCCCTGTGCATACCTTTTTTTAGCTTCCTCTGTTGGCTGTCCCTTCTTGGTACGCCCTGTTCTAGTGCAGTGAACTACTTGCACTTCCCCCGACATGCTGTACCATTTCTTGCTGCCATGAAGCTGACATCCTGTTTCCTCTGCTTGGAATTTACAGGGGAAACTCCCCATTTGTCAGTTAAAAATTCCAACTAATCTTTCAATAGATCATCTTCCCTGGCTATCCTAGGCAGAGAGCATATCATTCTCTCTTCCTTGCACCCTCAGAAGCTAGGCACTTTGTGTATGTCTTCGTTGCATTTGTCAGAAAACAGTATTACAATTATTTGTTTATGCATCATCTTCCCTGCTACATATTTTGCTCCTTAAAGGCAGGGGCAATAGCTGATTTATGGCACCAGCTTTGTACTTTTAGCAGTCAAAAAATGTTGATTAAGTGAAGGAGTGAGTAAATGAATGAATGATACAACTCTGAAGACTGAGCCTTTGAAAAAGGCAGGGTATTCTATATTTATGCCAAGGTTAATCAGTTGCTATTGGGCTAGCTATCAGTTATGGATAAATGGTAAGCAGTTCCATTAAATGTCTTTTACACAACTTTCTTTTTCCGCTCTAATGCTCCCACTCCAAGTATCATTTAGTCATCCATCACCAAGCTCTGACAAGTTAAAAGGCAAAAGTCACATGTAGTGTTCCTCACCAAGCGGGGCTCTGCTGCCCTGCCTCTGTGCCCTGGCAGGCTTCAGGAGCACATACTTTGGGAAATGAGTCTGTGGGCTCTCGCTTGCTAGGGCAGGAAGCTAAGTGCTTGCTCAGGGGGAGGAGGGGCCTGGGGCAGAAACTCTCTATGGTGAAAAGAGAACCAGAACCATAGTATCTCTGTCACAGATTAAGAGGAGAAGGGCTTAAGTTTACATAGGAGAAGCTTCTCTCTTTTAATCCAGTAACCATTCCCAGAAATCACATCCTAAATGTGACTAAAGGCAGGTTTACCTTTAAATCCAACCTTATGCCAAGAAGGATAATGTCATCCCTCCAGCCCCATTTCTCGTATACTCAGCAGACAAAGTTTCCCATTACCCAATGCAAATATGTTATAATTAACATACATCCACTGAATACATTTTGTCAAAGAATACACATTGATCTCCCAGGGACCTTAAGGACAGGAGAGGCGATGGGACACCTGTGAGGGAGAAAGGGGGGCAGAAAAGGGAAGCTGGAGATATTAAGGACAAATTTGAAACCTTTTTTGTGAATTACTCAAGCCCTTTGTTTTTCTCTCCTCTTCTCTCCTTCTGCCTTCCTTTGACTAATTAACTTCTTATTAGTATTTCTATTAAGAAATTACTCGAGAAGATCACTGCAAATGGAACTCAGTCTAGTTTGTTGTTTCTTATGTTTGTCCATTCATAAAGCTGACATTTTAAATTTAGTGATTAAGAGCACCTCTGGAGCCTAAAGGACTAATTTTGAATCCCAGCTCCACCACTGAATAACTGTATAACCCTAGATTAGTTTGTTTGCTTCTCTGTACCACTATTTTCTCTTCTTAAAATTGGGGGTAATAACACCTGCTGTGATAGACAGAAGAATGGCCAACCAAAGATGTTCACATCCTAATCTCCAGAAACTGTGAATTTGTTATCTTATGTAGCAAAAAGGACTTTGCAGATGTGATTAAGGCTACAGGACCTAAAATGGGGAGAGTATTCTGAATTATCCAAGTGAGCCCAATCTAATCTTTCCTGATTGTGGTCATAGAAGGATGTGCCATTACTGTCTTTGAAGATGGAGTAAGGGGGCCATGAGCCAAGGAATGAGGGCAGCCTCAAGAAACTGGAAAAGGCTAGGAAACGGATTCTTCCCTAGAGATCCAGGAAGGAACGCAGCCCTGCGGGACACTATGCTTGGTGGTATAATTTGATTTCCTTTGCTAACAACCATTTAAATAGAAATAAAATAAAAATGTGTGGGAGTTTTTAAAATTATAAATGGCCAGAATTCAGTAATGTTCACAATTGTCAGATTCTAAACTAGACTGTGGCCAGCAGGTCTGCTTATAAACATAGCAGCAATGGCTATGCTTTATGTTTCAGCATACCCCACAGTGCCTAGAACAATGCTGGGCCCACACCCTGACAGGAAGTTAGAGCTGGGCAGGATCTTTCTCATGCTTTTGTCCTACCATAATAAACAATCATCAAATACAGGATGTATGTATGTATGGGTGGGTGGGCTATCTAGCAGCTTAAAGTAGGTTTAGAGATATTTGGGTGCTTTTAAAATCTGTATAATCTCAGTACGTCCATGAGAGTTCTCTCCCTCTTTCTGACTCTATTTTCCTCCTCTCTTTCCCTCTCTTCATTACTAGTTATAAGTAATAGCAAAGTTGGTTCTAATTCTATAAATAACAGAGGTCCTGCCTGAGTTAAGTATTGGTGTTTGGGAACTCTATGTTGTACGAGACCAAAACATCTGAGGGGATATATATATATATATATTCCACTATATATCCTGTGGGTACATTAAATTAAATGCCCACGTATCTCACTGGCATAGCCCACTGTGGTATTGCACAGGTCCACCTGCATCCCCAATTCAGATTCCACAATGTTGTTATTTTCACCTAGAGAACTGAATGATGGTGACAATATGATTGCGGTATTGAGAAGCTTGGGTGGTTCAGGACTAATTCACATGCTTGATATACTAGAAAAATGATTATCAAAAATATTGTGTCTAAAATACAAAATGATGAGGATTCTCAAAACAATAAAAAGGGAATCATTAAGAATGAAGCTCAGGAAAACCAAATAATCTGTTTCCCCTGGTTTCTGTTACTTTTGGGTTGTTGTTACCACTCTTTCCCTGCCCCCACCCATTCCTATTACTAAATTGGATCTAAAATTAACCTCAGGTTGATATAATCATTGCTATAATTGCCCTTAAGCATCACTGTAAATAATACTCTTCAAAAAGCAGTAAATGTTTTAAAGAGTTATTTGTTTGGGATTAGGCCATGAATTTCCCATTAGACTATAAACTCTTCACATGGGCAGGGGCCACCTCATGGACATCTTTCTAGTTCTGCTGCCTAGCATGGCCCATGGCATGCAGCCATCTCTTAATGAATGTTTGTCTAACTAATTAATTAATTAATCAGTACCTATATTGTGGGACTAGGAGCTCCACTACCACTACTATAGATGGTAGAAAAAACAATAAGAAACAACCAGCAAAATTTTTTTATAGAACACCTATTATATGCAAGGCCATATGGTAGATACACATCAGGAAAGTAAATGGAATCATTTAATGACCAAAATCAAGTTAAAATAAAGCCACAATGATATTCAATTTTAACCTCTTATTTAAACATCCTTTTAAAACAGGTGTTGATATTTGATCAGTTTCCATTTTTATTTGGGAGAATAGGAGGAAGTGAGATCAGAAAGGTGGGGTTAGGCAGATCACATGGACCTGCATGAAGTGGGAAACCATTGTCTTGAGTAACACAATGTGTCATGGTCTGGCCTATGTTTTAAATGGATAACTCTGGTTACTTGTTGAGAAAAGAGGTAGGAGGACAAAGGCAGAAGGACAGAGATCAATTAAGAGACAACTGCAGTAATCTGGCAGAAAGGCAATGGCAGATGTTGAGAGTGGTCAGATTCAGTACACTTTAAAGTAAGAGGCAACAGGACTTCCTTACCTGATAGGATGTGATGTGAGGTGTGGGACAAAGAGACTAGTCAAGAATGACATTGAGGTTTTTGCACTGAGCAACTAATAAGTAGAGGTACCATAAACTAAATGGGAAGGCTGGAGTAGTTTGGATGGGGAAAATCAGGGATAGAGTTTTGGATATGTTAAGTTTAAAAGGCCTATTAGGGGAAGCTGATGTGGCTTAGTAGTTGAGCACCGGCTTCCCACATACGAGGTCCTGGGTTCAATCCCCGGCCCTGGGTACCAAGGAAAAAAAAAAGGCTTATTAGGCAGTAAAGTGGAAACGGTGAGTAGGCAGTTGGATATATGAGTCTGCTGTTCCGAGAAGTCTGGGCTGGGAGATGACAATTTGGAATTTGGGAGTCATCTCCATTTAAGTGGTTCTCAGCTCTATCAGATTCAATACTCCTTTCTCATAACAAATATTTTGTAATAACCCCTTTAACTATCATGAAATGAGATTCATAGATAATATATCCCGGCACACAGGTAATTTTAAAAACCATTATAATATAAAGGAAAAATAAAAGGAAAGTGATTTTTCATAAAATATGTATTCTAATATTGAAATCCTTAGGCACAAATAAACTCGAAATCCTAATGAAGTAGTCAGATCCCCATATCTCTACATAGAATCACCATGAAAGTTCCAACCCTGCAAATTCAGTACATATTAAAATGTTGCAAAAATATTTTGTACTTATAAATAAAATGAAGTTAGGCTGTGATCCTTGATGCCTAATAATTTTAATCAGATTTTTCACCTACTTGAATATCCAGTGGGACATTCAAAATCTTGTGGGATTCAGGACAACTCTTCTTTGTGTAGGACTTTCCTGAACATTGCTGAAATTCTAATGACTCTTGCACTCACTCACTAAATGCAGTAGAGCTCCTCTATTATTTTAGCAACCCAGCATTCCCTCACCAACTTCCAAAACACCTCCCTCTGTACAGTTCTATCCTCTTTGAGACCCACTGTTATTGATGGTATTTAAAACCTTAAGCCTGGATAAGATCACCAAGGAAGTGAATGTTGTTAGAGAAGAAAAGAAGGATAAGCACTGAACCCTGGGGCACTCCGATATTGAGCAAAATGAGGAGAAACCAGCAAAAGACTCTGAGAGGAAACAGTCATTGAGGCATGTGGAATGTCCAAGAAGCCAAGAGAAAAAAAATGTTTCTAGGAGAGGGCGGATCAGCTGTATTAAATGCTGTCAACGGGTCATGCAAGGTAATGACTGAGAATTGGCAATTGGATTTAGCAACTTGCAAAACCTTTTGTTCCACGACAAGAGCTGTTTCAATAGTGTGAAGATGAGAGGTTGATTAAAGTGGGATTTTACAAAGGCGACTTTTGTAATGCAGTTAGCTGTACATTTGCTAATGCTTTCAGCATTTGTCAGAGAGAGAGACTCAGTGAAACCAGTGGTATTGTTTTGTTGCTGAGAACGTAAACATAGCACTGAGAACTAAAAAGATTTTCTTTGGTAATTACCCTCACAGTCGGAGAGCTGTCTCAAGAGTCAGAAATTCTTTGCAAAGACACAGATAAAATTGTAGAAATAGCTAAGTACTTAAAATAAATATTTACTCTAAAATCTCTCCAATAAAATTCTACTTTATGTTGCAAGATACCATATACTTATTTAACTTTACATAAATAATGCGTCCCTTCATTCGTTCATTCAACAAATTTGATTAAGTACTACTATGTGCTAGGTACTGTCTTGTGTTAAGGATACAACATAGAACACAGGACCTACCCTCAAGTTGCTCATGATTTAATAGGGAAACCAAGAAGGAAAAAAATACCATTTTAAGAGGTATGTCTGTGTGATGTTAGGGGCAGGCACAAAATGCTATTAGAACACTTGCTAAATGAGAGGGCCACCTAATTAGCCTTGGCTGCTTAAGGAAAGCTTCCTTGAGCAGAAACCTAAAGGAAGAGTAGAAGTTTGCCAGATGAAGAGGGAAAGAAAGCATTAGAGTGGAAGGAAGAGCATGTATCTAGGCCCAGAGGCTCCTTGCAAGCTCACATTTTCAAAAATTTTGGTCTGGGTTTTTGTATACTGTTATTATCTTCTGGAGGAAGGGGCAAAGTAGGTCATCCTATGATTACAACTCATTTCTTATGCTTAAAGTCAATGGGACAAGGGAGAGGATGTGGCTCAGGCTGTTGGGCACTAGCCTCTCGTGTGGGAGGTCCCGGGTTCGGTTCCTGGTGCCTCCTGGAGAAGATGAGCAAACAATGAGCAGACAGATGAGAGAACCATCTGGGGGAGGGGGGCATAAATAAAGTAAATAAAAAAGTCACATTAAAGTCAATGAGGCAAATTTTGGAAATTAGGAGATGGATCCAAATATTTCTGTGCCTACAGATCTAGCCAGGAGGTGAGAAGGTTGCAAAGCGGTCAGTCCAGCGATCATATAGGAAGTCTGCTCTACACTGGTGGGTCCTTGGGTCATGGTTTCTCCCAAAGCGATGACACCTCATTTTCCTGAGTTACTTGCTCCACAGGCTGGCAAGTCTAGCCAGGGGTCTCCCCATTTAATCCCTGTCTGCTCTACCCTGACCCCCATTCCCCATACACACAAATGGAGAGAAAAATGAGGAGATGTGCAAGATCAGCGTGGCACACTACATTTCCCAAGGATTTCTCTCTTAGAGGAACAGCTAAAAGTGAGCCCTTCACCTTGCCCAAGGCGTCTCTGTTAATATACCAGTTATGGCGGTTTTGATCTTTTGGTTAATATAGAAACTAGGAGAGTATTCCTCCCATTTGGAAGGAAGCAGAGAAGCAACTTAATAAAACCTACACACAGCAGAAATCCCCTCCAGGCAGACATCTAGCTTTGGTTTGGATCAGTCTCATAAAATACAGATAATAAAAGTGGAGGGACTACAGAAATTATTTAGTCCAATTGCCTCATTTTACGGCTGAGAAAATTCAGGACGAATTACAGCAAGAGACAGAGAAAGAATAAGCAACCTAAATGTTCACCAATAGAAAGAAGAAGTTTATGTCTACATAAAAAAACTAATGAAATACAGTTAAATGTGTTGCCATAAATACACCTCAAACGCATAATGTTGAGGAAAAAAGGTGAGTTGCAGAAGGATATATGCGATATAATAGATGCCATTTATATTTCATATAAAAACCTGGAAAATCATACTCTGTATTGTTTATGGATCTACAGACGAGCAGCAAAGATAGCAGAACAAGTAGGGCCACGATAAACACCAAACGCAGGCCAGGGGTTCACCTAGAGAGGGAGGAAGGAAAGGAGTGGAATTGGGGAGGGGTACATAAGGAGTTTCCGTTTTCTTTGTTGTATTTTTGTCGTGGTGGTGGTTGATTTTTTTCTTTTATTTTTATGTATGTATGTATGTATGTATTTATACTTTTGCATTTTTTTCAAACCCACGTGTGGAGGGCTGACTTTCACTAGATGGCAGAGAGGAGGAAGCCTGGAAACCCCCACCCAGGAGCAGGTCGTCTCCGAATGGTTTAGCATCAGGTTCCCCAAGAACGTGTGGTGGGTGACGGGCAAGGGGGCAGTCCCCCTTTCCAGTCTCTTTGTTGTATTTTTGTTCTTAAGCTGGATGGTGGATACAGGGGTACTTATTATGTTTTAAATGCTCAAAATTATTTTTAAAAATGAGAGCGAAAATAAATAAACCAAAGCCCTCAAAGATTAGATGAATTGCCCTAAATCTCATTACCAGCAAG
>JAQZBX010065580.1:0-10488 GCA_029593785.1 Cabassous unicinctus | reverse complement strand
AAAACCTTGGAGTCATCCTTGTTTACGCTTACTCATATTCCATATCTAATCCACAACTACCCCTATGAGTTCTACCTTCAAATGTATCTATAGTTTGAACACTTCTCTTTACTACCACCACTACCACATACTTTTGCCCTTGCTCCCCTAGTCTTTTTTTTTTTCTCCTATATTCTTTTTGCAACACAGCAGCCAGAGTAATATTTTTTCTTTATTAGAGAAGTTATGGTTTATAGAACAATCATGCATAAAATACAAGATTCCCATACACCACCCTACCACTAACACCTTGCATTAGTGTGGAACATTTGCTACAATTGATGATAACACATTTTTATAATTGTCCTACAGGGTAATATTTTTAAACTGTGAGATAGCTCATATCACTCTTCTACTTAATACCCTGTAACGGCTCCCCACTTTACTCAAGGATATAGCTCCTCTCCTCCAAGACTCTCATTTCCTCTCACTCAGCTCTAGCCACACCAGCCTCTTTACTTGTTCTTGAACAACCGAGTTATGCTTCTACTTCAGGGTCTTTGAGTTTGTTGTTCTCTCTACCTAGAAGGTTTTTCTTCCTCAGATATCCATATAGCTTGCTCCCTTACTTCATTTAAGTGTCTTAAATTTTCTTAGTCAATGAAGCCTCTCCTAGCCACACCTATCTAAAACAGCAAATCTATCATGACCCCAGTTCTCTCCATGCTTTACTGCTCTCCATAGCATATTTCACCATCTCACATATACATATATATTTACTTATTTACATGTTTCTTTTTGGTCTCCCCTAACTGACTATAAACACCATGAGGGCAGAAGCTTCTATTTTATTCTACTTCTATATCCTCAGCAACTATAACAGTGCTTTGAAACAGGCACTCAACAAATATTTGTCAATATATGGTTTAATAATGATAGCTGCCATGTATTGAGCACTTACCAAATGCCACGCAGTTATAAGATAGTTGCTATCATTATTCTCAATTTACAGATTAGGAAATTAAAGCTCAGAGAGGTTTAGTAACTTGACCAAGGTTATGCAGATAGTAAATGATGGAGCCTGAATTTGAATCTAAGCAGTTTAGCTCTGAAACTCATGCCCCTAACCAATATGTAAGGTTGTCTTAGGAAAAAAAATATTAAATGATAAACCCAAAGTAAAAACAAAACAATACCAGAAACTAAGTGTAAGAAAATCTCATTTTATCTACAATGACTATCTCAATACGTCTTTATAAACACCAAGCATCAAAGTTCTCTCAAAAAAAATTGGGGGGTGGGGCAGTGCCTGCACTTTGTTGGTGCCTAAGCATGAGCTGGACTGGGCAATCAAGCACCGGCCACAAACCTGCTTGAATGGATCTTCCTGTAGAACTGGGAAGTCCGGAGTGGAGGGTGTCACCACCGTGAGACCATCACCCCAAGTATCAGTCCACTCACAAAATAATCCTGGGAGAGCAGGGAGCTGGTAAACAGCACAGTTACCTTCCTTCTTTCTCCAAGGCACCCATCAGAAATGGGCTCCCCTACTCTGCCATGTGATGTAAGAGAAGCAGGAGTTCTGGGTTCAGATTCTACCTCAACAAGTTAAGGGTTGTGTGGGACCTTGAGTAATCCATATCTACTCTCTGAATCTCAGTTCCTACATTTGAAAAATTAAAGTAATAGTATCTGATGTGCTGGATTATTTTAAGTGCTAAACGGGAAAGTTTTGCAAAATGCTTACAGAGTCAAGTACAGAGTTGTAGATGCCCAATAAATGCAGTTCTTCCCCCTACCTCATAGGGCCATGGGACCAGCAAATAAGACAGAAATCATTAGGCTGATTTTTAAAATGCAAACAAAACAGTGCACAACTGAGGAGTGAGACATCTGAAAATCAGGGTGAAAGAGCCCTTACTTTTCTTACTCCCCAAGTCTTGTTTCCAACCTCTTCAGCAAACTCCTCATCATTTGTGAGAAGGAAATTGTCAAAGATGCTGCCCGATTTTACCTGTTGAAATAAAAATGATGGGATTATTAGAATTGGGTACCTAAATGTTAACGGGCTTAAGAATCACCTGGGGGGTGAGGGGAGCATGCTAAATGCAGATTCCCAGGCCTGAGACCCAGAGATTATAATCAATAGATTGAGGTGAGGTCAGGGGAATGCAGACGGTGTTACTAATACAGAAGGTCTAAAATGCTACACCACCCTAGCTGATCTGCTCCAGAAATATGTTAATTTACTGTTTCCCAAGCTTCTGTGCTCCTCAGGCCTCTGAACTCTGTTTTAGAGGGTTCTGAAGAAATTGATCACTTTGCTAGGCTCCAAATTGGTGCCCAGTAGCTCTTGCTCCAGTCCAGATTGACAGCACTTACTTCTGATGCCACTTATAGATGCCCTTTTTCAGGTTCTTTACTTAATATAATCAGGAAAACTAAAAGAGCACAGGGGAGGTTTGACAAGAAATATGAACAGAATTTAGTCTCTACAGTTTAGATCTTCTACCATATTTCTTTATTTCTTAAAAATAACGTTTTCAGTATATGCAATTAAAGGGAAACATGAATTAAATCAATGTAATATTTTCAGTGTTTGCTGATGTAATGATAAAGGAACAGAATAGAAAGAGAATAAGTCTTGGAGTCATACAGCCCAATACCGTGTGACTTGGGAAAGTTCTCAGCTTCTTTGAACCTATACCCTCATAAGTAAAATAGGGAAAATAATAACTCCCTTGCAGTGTTTTCATGAGAATTAGAGATGATATACATAAAACATAGAGTCTGGCAAATTAAAGTCACTCAATAAATGGTAATGGTTACTATCATAACTTTTCAGTATCTGGCTATATTTCAAAAGGAGGGTCATTCTGTAATATTTACTTTAGCAATGTGTTAAATAAATCAGCAAACTTTGCAGAATGAGTTATTATGTATCCCTCCCCTAAGCTTGGAAATGTCCCTGCCTTACTATTTCTTGACCAAAAAAAAAGTTTTTTGGCTCTCATCACCCCAACAACCCCACCTCCAACAGAAAAAACAAATGACAAAATAACCACTTTGAATAGAAATCATTATTTTGCTCTGAGTCATTTTTTAAAAATCAGTTTTAATACATTCCTTGTGCAACTTAAACATATTTTCTTACCTTTGGGATTTTTTCTCTTGCGTTGTCAGCAGCCTTGATTAGAAAGCTGCCCATTTGTTAGAACTTCCATTTTCCCTACTCCCACAGGAGTACCAGGGTGAGGATTGAACCCGGGACCTCTTACGTGAAAAGCTGGTGCTCAACCATTGAGACACATAGGCTTCCTTGAGTTGGGTTTTTTGTTTATTTGCCTGTTGTTTACATTTGTTTTTAGGAGGCACCAGGGACCGAACCCGGGACGTCCCATGTGAGAAGTAGGCGCTCAACCGCTTGAGCCACAGCTGCTCCCCAGAAATGTTTTTAATCTCCCCCATTCTCTTCACTTCCACTTTCCCCCTAACTCCCTTATACTCCTGGCTCTGTATCCAAAATGGAAGAAAAGATACCTTCTCTTTCTTCCTACTCATGTCAGGAGTCAAGAACACGTGAGAAAGAGCTTTGTTAGACTGTAAAACTCTAATGCCCTAAGGCGTTCTAAAGAAAGGTAATTCACTGAACGCTACCTGGTTTCTTGCACTATCCCACTTAGATCACAAAATGGTTTTGGACCTTTTAGCTCTGGGACCTTGACAAGTCAAGTCACCTCTCTGAGCCCTCTGCTTCCTCATCAGTAAAATGGAGAAGGTAAGACCGTATGATATAAGGGATGTCAACAAGCTTGGCATTATTTTAGCTAGATGCTACAAATTGCATTTTGTGTCATTATTCCTTCAAAGATCATAGAGAATCCCAAAGGTAAGAGAAAGAATTTTCTTTGTTCTCTGCCATCTCCTCCCAGCCTCTGTCCTGATCAGAGAATGTAGTTACTTCTATCTAAGGAAAGAAAGACAAAGGGATTGTGTATGGGGGGTTCGGAACACAGTACAGGAGGAGTTAGGACTACGCAGGAAAATTAACCAGCTTATTAGGATGGGACCAAACTGGGATAGTGAGGGCAACTGGGTTGGAAACCCAGGTAGGGGCGAGGCAAGTAGGGGAATTCCCACCCTTCTCCAGGAATAAGGTGCTACAGGAGGATTTGAGAGTCCCTTGGCTTTCCCAATAAGGAGTGGGGACCTTGTGCTAAACTGGATGTGCTGGGTTGGCTGAGTTGGGAGGGTGGGGTAGGAGCTGTGGGTGTCAGACCCAATTAGAAGTTAGAAGAAAAGGATGCCTGCAAGGGTGGTGTCAGCATCGTGGGCAGAACTGTGTCACGATCAAGATCAAGAGATAATGTGGGAGGGTTAGAAATGTAAACTCTCAAGGCCTTGTCCCAGACCTGCTGGGTCAGAACCTGCATTTTAACAAGATCTCCAGGTGATTTATACGCACATTACCATTTGAGAAGCACTCCTCTAGCATGGTTTAAATTCTTCAACTAGAAAGGCTTGCCTGCTTAGAGAGGGTGAAAAAACCCAGAGCAGTTAGAGTGGAATAATTTATTAATTTTGTAGATGAACAAAGATACTGTTTAAAAGGTGTATCTTAATGTTTTGAGTGCGGGATGAGGGGGGGGATGCCTTTTAAGGAAACAATCAGATTAGGCATATTAATATGATTGTCTATTTTTGCAAGACGTAAAAAGTTGCTGTTATGTTTTAAAAGGGAACAGTTTAAGAAAAAAAAAAGAGATAACCATGGGAACTTGTGCAAACTTATCCACATTTTTCAGATGAGTCAAGGAAAAAGGATACATTTTGTTCCTTCCTTCCTCACTCCTTGCCTCCCTCCCTCCCTTCCTCCTTCCTTTTCTCTTGAACCCCTACCATACATCCAGTAATTTTTACACATCATCTTCCACTCCTCTGTGGGTCACTTTGTGCCGGGAAACCAAGAAAGTGGAAGGAATGGTTTCAAAAGAAGTGCCTGTCCCAGAGAACTTCGGTGGCAATGAACTGCAGAAACCACTGGTCAGCAAGAGAGATTTCCATGACCATGTTGTGAACTTATAGGGTACACCTAAGGACCAGTGGCTGCAGTTTCCAGAGGCTCTATCATTTAGTGGGTATAGTCATTAAAGTAGGGACTTTAGAGCCGACAGATGTGGGTCTGAATTCAGTCTCTATCAAGCACTAGCTGTGTGCTCTTGGGCATGTCACTTGACATTTCTGAATCTTCATTCTCTCAAATGTTGGACAGGGGTAATAACAAGGAATAATAATACCTATCTTATGGTGTTGTGAGAATTAGGCAGATTATATAGGTAAAGCACTTGAACCCAGGCCAATGTTCAAGAAAAGTGAGTTCCCTTCCTCTTCAGAGGGAGTCTTCTTCCAGAATTATGTAGTTGTAGCTTTTAAAAGGTCTCCTGGGAGGGATCATGGGCCAAGGGCCTTGACTCTGCCTTTTCATGAGCTGGGGAAGAATCCACCCCATCCTCAGTAACAAATCCCAGGGAAGAGAGAGAGAGGGAAAGAATAAGGCTCCAAAGGCCTGAGTCTCTTGAGCCCGTCCCTTTCCCTTTTAATCATAGCCAGGAAAGATGACAAACAGAGAGAGGGAGGCCAGGTTAGGCCCTGTGATGGCTGGGACAGTCACCCCCAACTTTTTTCCAGGGATTTTAATGTTTCAACGTTTTACTATATCTCTGATTCTCCTTTATCCCTAGAACTGCCCCCATGAAGCATGTGGGCAAACAGAGGCAATATAAAGTATTGGAACCCTGAATCTGGAGTTAAAAAAAAACCTGTACTCATATCCCAGCTTTTCTGCTTCACAGGTTTTCTGCTTACCAGATATTACATATTTAACTTAGATATTTAACTTTTCTAAGCCTTAGTTTTTGCATTTAGAAATGAGAGATTTCATAGTGAGTATCAAATGACATATGCAAAGTCTCTAGTGCAGGGCCTGATACATGGTAGGGATTCAGAAAATTTTAGCTATTATAATTATTAGAATGAACACAATTAGCTCCATTTTATTCTATTCTATGCTATCTATCTATCTATCCATCCATCCATCCATCCATGCCACATTCAAACCCAAGTCTGCCTGGCACCAAAGGCTACTCTGCTCCTATAGTGTGCTATTATTATTATTATTTGCAAACAAACACTTTCCCTTACCCCCATGTTTAAGATGAGCAGTTTAGGGCTTAGAAAGATCAGGACTTATTCAAGTCTTGTGACTTCCAGTCTGGGGCTCTTTCTACTTGGTGAAAGCTTTAGAGAGACTGTTGATCAGCAGCTCTGAACCCAGAGAGATTTACCTGCCAAAGGTCCAGGCCAAGAATACTGATGTTATGATAGTGACAAATGATGGGGTCAGGCTTATATTTAGGGTTGTCTATTTCTGGATGAATCCATTCCCCCTGGTAATTGGGATTGTCAATGATCCGAGGTTTCCATTGTCCCTAAGCAAAGAACCAAAGAATGAACAAGGTGTTAATATGTTTCCATTCTTCCAATTTCAATCAGAAAGGCCAATTTAGAAAGACAGTTGTGTATTAGGCAGAGGGGATTCAGAGCAGCATTCCTGGAGCTTCTTTCCCCTCTTTAGAGCAAACACACAAGACTCTACCAAATTTCCCTTTCTACTCAGAAGGCAATGAAGGAGGTTGCAGGGACTATTCTAACATCAGCCCCATCGATTTGCAGAGACTCATTCATGAAGTCCGGAAAATATAGCTTCACAGGGACCATCATCTGAGGCCCTGGCACTTGGGGCTGTTCTCTTCCTGTTGTGCAGCACAGGAAACTGTGGCCAAATAAAATCATGCTTCTTCAGCCAGTTTTGTCTCTGAGCCATGTGATAGCTTATTCCTTTATTCTCCTCTTGTGTCATACTAGGCTGGGAGTTAGCCCTTAAAAGGAAGTCCTCCCCACTCCTAATAACTTTGGTTCATTCATGTCCTATCCCTTCCCCTTCTGGTTCACTTCTGAGATATCAATTTCCTGACCCCTGACCCATTTCCTGTTTTGACCAGATTCCTCTGACTTGTTGTTTTCTGCCTCTGGACAAACCTCTCACCCAGTATTGCCTGGTCCTCTACCTCCCAGTGGCCTTCACCAACCCACCCTCTCCCAAGTAGGCACTTGAGAGCAAGGCTTACAGGAGGCTACAGTCCTTTGGAGGGGAAGATACACATAGAATCTCAGAGTAAACAGAAACTTACATCTCTTCTGTCTTACTTCCCACCCCCTTTGGAAAGAGAGACCTCTCACCTTATACTTTGGGTTTGGAATCAGGGGGCCCTCCCATACCCCATCCATCGCCTCATTCCAGTCATCCGGCTTCTTGGCCTCTGGGTCTGGGATGTACTCAAAGTCTTCCCAGTCCTGAAAGGAAATGTTCCTCTGTGAGGATAGATGCATGTGGCCGGGATGAAACAGCAGCCCAGAGCACAGCCAGGCTGGTCTGAACCTGGATCCCTGTCCCTGCCACCCTCCTGTCCCCACTGCTGGGCCTATCAGTCCTTTGGATAAAGGGCTAACCCAGGACTCTGGAGACAAACCCAATGCAGGAGAGAAAAAATTTTTAAGCACCTCTGATCGCTCACTCTGGGCTCACCATTGCTCTGACTATGAGTACTTTAAGCTCAAATGAGATGGGGTCACCCATCCACTGACAAAGATTTGCTCATCTCTGGCCCCGTTCCTCTCTTAATCACGGTACCCCTTATCACAACAGTGCTTCCAGCCTGGGTTCCTCCTCCTGAAGGCCTCTCTCAGTGACCTGCCTTTTACTCCAGGATGTTCTAAGACCTGTGTCAGTCCTCCCTTGTACTCCAGATCCCTCCTATTTCCAGGACAGAGCTCCAAGTCACTGATAGCCTCTCCCAGCCTTCTGTATTTCTTCTGCTTTGTAGGCTCCAAGGCTTTGCTCTGTCTACATGGCAGTTTACCTTGGTGCTGGCCATTTGCTGGCTTCCATTCCTAGCCCATCAGACTCAGTCATTCAGCCCAACTCCCTGGGCCCTGCCCTATCTCAGCAGCCTTGTGATTCCTGAGACGTACAGTCAGCATCCTATCCTGGTGGCTATTGGCTTGATAGAGTGCTCTCCACCTATTCAGTTTCCATCTTCCCCTGGTCACAGAGGACACAGAGGCCTGCACCCTTTCCCCTCTCCCCCAGGCCCTGAGCCAACCCTGACTCCATCAGGTGCACGGTCCTTATCAGGAGGGAGGGTCTATGGTTAGGCTTGCTGCCCTAAGCCTGTGCCTGCTGGGCCTGGCAGCAACCTAACCTCTTACATCCCTGTGGTGCTGAAGGCCCTGACACTTCCTAATCACCTGCCTTAATTCCCTGCCTACACCTCAGTCCCCCTGGAATTGGAGTCCTTTGCTGAATCTCCCTGCACTTGGCTGGACCACTGCCAGCCGCTCTGCAGGCCTCTCCCTGGAGCCTGGACTTCAGCTGCTGGGTCCCACGCTGCCGCCTGCCTGATACCCAGCATCTCCACCAGCTGAAGCCGACCCTTCCCTGACCCGTGGAGTAGGAATGTGGCATGTGAGAGGCTTGGGATAGTCACTTCATTTTCTTTATCCATAAAATGCTAAGTCAATCATATGACATCATATCTATAATGAAAATGCAATTTCCTTAACTAGGGAATCATAACACTCACTCTGCTCATAGGGACACCAGAAGGATCTAATTAGTTCCTGGTACATAGCAGATCCTCTGCAAATGTTGAGTAACTGCCCTCTTCCTTCCACATTTTTTTGGATACCAATATTTAGCTGGACAACTTCTTGGGGGACTGTTGCCCCCAGACCACTCTACTGTTTCCAACTTCCTTTTTCCAACCCCATGGCGGAGGTCCTCCCTGTTTCCCCACTAAACACCCTCTGACCTCCGGTTTCTTATCTTCAGGATCCTCTATTTGTAGACGTTCATCCCATTTCCTTGGTTTCCGAGCATAGGGGTCTTTTATCTTTCTGGGAGGCAAGAAGTCCCAATCGTCCTCCAGATCCCCGGCTGCCACTTGCTGGTTGTCGATTTTGACCTCATAAGTAGCATTTGGGCGAATGACCAGAGTGTACAGATGAGTGTCTTTATTGATCTATAAAGGGAACGAAGGATTATCTCAATCCTGTTGCACACCTTTAGAACTCAAGCATTAAATGCTTCATCTAAAGTAGAACCTCAATTCCCTGATTGCCACCCCCCACATACTCACACTGCACCCCGTCCCTTGCCCTGTTTCTCTGGTTACCCTACAGAGCCTCTGGGGTTCATTCTCCTAAGCACATACTCAGAGGAGCCTTCCCTCACCCCCTATATTGGATTGATGGCCTCCCCTGATCTCCCTTAGCCCCTATCTCCACCTCCACTACAGCTCTGATCAATCTAGAGATCACTATTTGTCTGTCTTAATTCCATTATACTATGAGCTCCTTAATGGCTGGAGTCATGTCTGATTCTTCCATTACGCCTGTAACTCCCGGCACAAGGTCTGCCCCAGAGGGGGACATCAGGGATCCCCTACACATATCTGTGTACAGTCCTGCTAATGAAAGCCTTGGGCCTGCACATGAGTTCTCCAATGATCCAGGCCATCCTGGCTTCTTTAGACTCACTTCCTGTGCTCCAGCTGTGCTAAACCTCATGCAGCTCCACTCTCTCTCATGTCTCCTTGATTTTTCTCACAGTATTACATCTTCCAGGAATTCACTCCATCCTAAAATGGTCACACACCTTCACAGGACCCATTCAGTCTCATCTTTCTCAGCACAAGAGAAACCTTCTCTAGGAAGCATTTCCTAAATCTCGTGGTTCCCTAAGTCTTACACAGACTCTGATCACACTGGGTGATCACTCTCCTTTACTTGACTGTCACTGTCACTGCACTGTGAGTTCTGTGGGGGCAGAGACCATGTTTCACTTACTGTGCCTCCAGGCCAAGGCCCAGCACAGAGTTGGCACTCAGTGAGTGCCTGCTGAGCTGCTGCTGAAATCTGGCTATTATCTTCCAGCCAACCTAGGCTTATCTGGTGTGATGTGACTAAGAGAAATCCACCACCACCGCCCCCACATCCAATCCCAACAATTTTCCTCCTCCAATCTAGCAGTGAGGAACTGTGTCATGACAAACATTCTTCCAAGGGAGGACTTCCTAGGCTTTGGGATTAAGTGCTCCCAAATGGATTCCTGCAATTTACAACACTGATCTCGGTCTACTTCCTAATCTGTAAAATGGTCCTTCCTTACAGGGTTTTTGTAAGGATTAAATGAGATAACATATGTAAAACACAGGCTTAGGACCAGCTTGCACACTTACCCTGCACTTGATGGTCTTGTTGTTCTCATGGTATTTCCCTTGGTAATGAAGGATGACTTGTACCCTGTTGTTGCCAAAGCCACAGATGTCAGGGCCTGGAAATTAAACCTCAGTGCATAAGTACTCATCACTTTCAGGCAGTTTGCCTGGT
>JAQZBX010065579.1:0-16284 GCA_029593785.1 Cabassous unicinctus | reverse complement strand
CTCTTAGTTTGCACACACATACCTTTCTCTGTCATTCCTGAGTTTGCACACACACTTTCTCTGCCACTCCTTAGATTTTGCACACACACCTCTCTCTGTCACTCTTAGATTTTGCACACACACCTTTCTGTCACTCTTAGAGTTTGCACACACCCCTCTCTCTGTCACTCTTAGAGTTTACACATATTGTGCTGCACAGTGAGAAAGTCAGTTCTGGCCTGAGGCCTGGTGTTTAGAAATCCTCTGCATGTTTGCTTTGTACCTCAGGCCCAGGCACGTGCATTGGGAAACTTTAGTATTGTGGACTTCAAGTTTCTGAACAGTGCCTGTGTCAGGACTCAGTTTTCTCTTGAAATAGCTTGTTTAGACCATGAAGTGTCTGTTGCCAACCCAGTGCTTTGTTAGGCTCACTGAAAGAAGGAATATTCTGGAAGCTTTTATTCAGCTCTCCTCCCCCCCTCCATCCCATTGGCCAGCTTCCCAACTGCGCATATGCCCTCGGAATTGCACAGCGATGCTTTCAGAGATGGCTGATGTCTGAATGGTTCTGCATGCCCCAGGCTGAGCCCTTTTATCTCTCCTTAATAATGTAGAATTGGTGCCAGAAGGAGGTGGAAAATTCAACTCTGATAGTAAAAACTGGCAAAAACTACCAGACTTCAACTAATAAGGATTTAAAGGAAAAAGACATACCAAAACACTGTAATTCCTACGTCCCTTGTACAATAGATCACACTTTCTAATTTGACCATCTGTCCGTCAACGTATCATCACCATTTTGAAAATGTATGCATTTATACACTGTGCCTTTGGGATTTGTGCATCTATGAAGAGTTTATTAGGTGCCAGGCCCCATTCTCACTGCTTTGGAAATTCAGATTCTCACCTGTCACAGAAGGCTTTGGGGCAGATACTACCTTCATCCCATTTTATAGGTAAGGAATCAGGGCACAGAAGGTCTGGAATTTGCCCAGAATTACTCAGCTCCTGATTGACAGAGTTGGAATCTGAGCCCAAGCAATAGGAACCCAGAATCATGCTACTGACCACCGAATTAGCCAGAGCTCTCTAGGGAAACGGAACTGGCTGCAGAGAGCTGTAAATAGTATGAGATTTTTATAAAAATTGCCTCACTTGGCTGTGGGGATGCACAAGTCCAAATTCCGGAGGGCAGGCCACAAGCTGGGAGCTGTGATGAAGGTTTTGATGAATTCCCTAGGAAAAGCTGGCTGGCTGACATAGAGGTGGGGGTTCTCACTTCTCGCTGCTGAGATCATCTCTTCTCCCTTTAAGGGCTCCAGCTGATTGGACGGGACGTCTCTCATTTTTGAAGGCCAGCTCCTCAGTTGACTGTAGATGTAACTGACCATAGATGCAACCAATTTACTGGTGATTCAAGTCCACAAAGTGTCCTCACAGTAACAATCAGGCCAGTGCTGGCTTGACCAACAACTGGACACCAAAACCTGGCCAGGTTGACACATGAGCCTAACCGCCAGCCCCTCTCCAACACTGCCTTTAAATATGGGCTGCAATGTTGACATCGGATGAGTTTACTGTGTTAGGAGCAGTGCTAGCATTTTAAAGCTGGGTGACGCATTTTTAAATTCATCTGGTTGGCATAGAACTAATGGAGCGAGAACTCGAGGGATGGAACGCGACAAATGCCGCTTTCGGTGTGGCCAGACGAGGTCCTCAAGCGCAGACGGGGGCGGGGGTCCCTCTGGGGCTCCTGACAGGTGCTCCGCAGCCAGCCAGCCAGTCGGGAGATGTATTTGAAAGGGTCCAAAGGCAAAGAACTCTCTGGGATTCCACTGGCCCGGGTGGGTGAGGGGAGTGGAAAGGAAATGCCTGTCCCACTAGTTATCTGAACCATTTCTCACTTTCTCCTTTGAATGTGATTCCAGCCCGAGTCCGACTCCCGAATCAACGGCGTCTCCCCCTGGGCCTCCCCCCAGCACTCGGCGCTGAGCTACTCGCTGGACCCCGCCCCCCACCCCCGCCAGCCAGGTTGGTACCCCGTCTCATCTGGGGCCTGGGGTGGCCTTCGTCCGCTCTCTGTCCTCAGTGGCGCCCTGACACGGTGGTGCTTTCCGCCCTCAAGGAGTGGAGGCCTCAGTGACTACAACTCCAGGCTGACAGCATTAAAAAGCAAACATTTTACACTAGTAAGGTGAACACACTTGCTTTAACGCATAGTAGTGGGAATGTTGGTGAAAGATGAAAAAGTGCTCCTTCCTTTTAAAGGATTTAAACTTTTCATTGGCCTTAAGAATAGATTTTTCTTGGTACTTTATTTTCTGTCTCTGAAGTTTCATATTTGGCATATTCAGAATGTAATAATCTACCCAGGTTTATGGTCTTCTCTGTCTGGGTCTGTGAACGCCCCTCCCCACCTCCAGACCTCCCTGCTGGGGGGCTCAGGAAAGGAGACATTTGGGAATGTCATTTCGTGATTGATGAAATTCAAGTTCTGGAATTCTTCTGAGGACCACTTACTTTAATCAAATTGTGGGATATCTTTAGGGACATTAATCAGGAAAAGGACTGAAACATTAATATTATTTCAATAACTTTAAAAAGAATTATTTTATTCATTTTAGGAAAAAAACACATTCAGTTAAAATATATCTTAAAAGATATTTCTACTTCTGTGGCAGGTTAAACTAGCCTAGGCTGAAGGCTCCAAAAAGAAAGAAAGAAAGAAAGAAAGAAATTGGCATAATATTTTTCTCATATGAAAAATATTCGAAATACAAAATAATAGATATCCAAATAGTACAGGAAAATAATGTAACTCCATGACTTAATTTTCACTCTTGTATTTTCCCCTGATACATGGGCTCCTCCTCCACAACTACCAGCACGTTTTAATTGCTTAAACGTTATCAGCACATTAGTTTTTGCCTCGCACGTGAGTGGGTGGGAGCGCCCCTCCGCCACTCCCGGGGCCTGGGCACTGACTCCAGGCTTCTGCCCCTGTTGCTGCCCCTCAGCGCCCGAGGACCTGCTGGGGCCCCCCCCGGACGGCAGCGTGGCGCTCGCGGAGGTGATGGAGCACATCAACAGCGCCTTCCCAGCCTCCTGCCGTGAGTACACGCCACCCCAGCCCCCTTCTGCTCGTTGTCGCCGTGTTAAGATGGCAGACCCGACGTTAGACACGGGACTGGACCCTATTTGAAATAAGTCAGACGTTATGCATGTTGACAGCGACGCTCAGCCTGGGGCGCGGCGGTAGCGCGCCCTGCTGCTTGGGGCTTCTCAGTAGGCCTCGTGGGAGGCAATGAGGGCGGATAGCAGAAGGTCGCTCTAAGTCGGCAGCGCGTCACGGCCGCTGCGCTGAGAGCTCTGAGGCAGCCACGCGGGCATGAAGATGCTGTTTCCTGCTGTCGCTCCCTCTCGTTTCTTTCCGCACCATTCTCTCATGTCATCAGATTCGAGTGCAAAAGGGATTGTTTTCAGGTTTCCTCTTTTATTTTCCCCCTGCTGGTTTCTTTTCTCATGGAATAAAAATAGTCATTGTATAAAGGCCAAACAGTTTAAGGCGCCACAGGTTATGGCCCTGTGCATTTTCCCTATAAACAAACAAGAGCCAAAAAACACCCAAATAAAAGTCAAAATCCAGGGGAGAATTACACAGTGATTCATATTTATTGTTTTTTCCCCATCATTTTGTCTTCAGCATCTTTCCACCTTGCAATTTCTGCTGAGTTTCAACTAAAACACTTCAAACGGAAAGTTTATTTTTATGTACATAGATTCTAGTTAAAGCTTCAATTATATTTTAAACAATCTTTTAAAGAATATGAATATATTATTTATAATTTTAGGATTATTTTACCTTAAACCAATTTCAAATTTAGGCGGCCACTAACTTCAGCCTTCCGTAGACACGTGTACTAGTGCACACACACGTACGTGTCTTAGCCTGCCTGAGCTGCCATCACAGGTGCCACCCATGCTGGCTGAACCCACAGGAAGGACTTGGCCACAGTTCTGAGGCCAGGAAGAGTCCAGGGTCCACAGTGGCAGGCTGCGTCCGCCTGACACCCGTGGCTGCCGTGGCTGTGCTCCCACTGTCCTCCCACTGTCCTCCCACTGTCCTCCGGGCCCCGCTCCTGGCTTCTCCCTTGGCCCTTCCTCATGAGGCCCTGGCAATTGGATCAAGGCCCACCTCCTCTCGTAACTAAAGAGAAGTGTTTACAGCAGCCCACGCCTCCGGGGACGTGGCTTAGAGCATTTCTAAATTGGGGTGTCTACGTCAGCCGACCCCAGTGTGTATATGGCCACAGCCGCTCGTCTCACCCTGTCCTGTCCTCTCCTCAGGAAATGCCCGTCTAAATGAGGAAAAAGGTGTTATCAGAAGTTAAATAAATAAGATTATTTTCATTTAAAATTATCTTTCATTTGATACCCCTGTACAGTTTACAAAACAACATCATTAGCAAGAAGCGAGAACACCTGTTTTAGAAAATGATTTTCTCTATTGTTCGGGAGTATTTGCCTGAACAGTCTATTATAATATCAACAAGCACATAAATATACTTATTTATATATTTGCAAATGTGTCATTTTCCAGGTTAGTATCCATCATTCTACTAGACTGCTTCTCGGTTTGTTGAATCCTATTTACTGACGATCACTCCCCGTCCTTACCGCCCAAAAAGCAAGTACACGCAACACACGTGCATCCACATGCGTGCACACCCCTGCACGTATGCGTTCCTAATCCCATGCGGTGCACACTCGTGCCCACGTGCACACTCACGCCACACACATGCGTTGCCGGCTCCTGAGGAGAGATTGCATCTTAAGAGGCAGAGCTCCTGCCCTCTCCCTGCCAGCCTCCCTGAAGTGAGGTGGCTTAGAGCCCTGAGAGTGCATTCTCATGGCTTAGCTTTGTACGTTCACAAATGTGGGCAATACTGACTGTTCTCTGTTTGAGGTTTATTAGTCGTGTGAGTGTGAAGAGCTCAAGTGTAGCCCATGGAAGAAATGAGCAGTGTCTTCTAGAACCCTTTGAAGTTTAGATGCCAGTATTTTGGGATTCTGGTGTTCTGCTGTTAGTTTGGGTTTAGTTTGTCCTTCTGGTATTGACATTCCATATTTTGCTTTGATAATGTAAAAAAGCTAAATAGGGACAGCTTCCCATGAAAATATGCAGCTTCATTTGCATGTTTAAAAACATAACCCTATTTTTAAATTCTGCTTAAAATTATTAAACCTTTTAAACATTGATGCAGAATAGAAATGAGCGCCTCTCATGCCCATGGTGCCCAGCATGTGCTTTGAATTGAATGAATGAATGGATCCGTTTGCTAATCGGCAAGGCTTAGTTGTTGAGGTTTCCCAAGGCAGGACTCAGAAGGCGCTATCATGTTTTGTTTTGTTGTCCCCTGCTCTACAGCAGACATTTGGGTAAGCCTTTGTGTTTGCAGAACTGACCGTGTCTGGAGGATTTTTCTGAGCAAATCAGTGGGCAGCCTCCCACTGCCAAGCCCACCCGCTGAGCCCTGTGCTAATGAGGACTTTAAAATCGCTCGTCACCCACATGCAGTGGTGCATGTTACTCTTGGCGTTTGATCCTTTGTGGAGTGAAACTTGGCTTGGCCACAAGTGAGTTGCCGTTCTTGGCAATCTTGGAATGAAAATGAAACCCTGTATTCATAAATCCCAATTGTATGGATTACCTACTTAAACCTGACTTGTGTGTGTGTGTGTGTTTATTTTTTTTAATTGTGGGTAAAATCAAAATTTTCACAATACATACCAATATTGTAAAATGATATATAAATACATATGCATATATGTGCATTTGCTTACATAAATGTTATTATATATCTATATATATATATTTTTAAAGGTGCTTAGATTACCTAAATATTGCTCAGAAATTACAGGGATTCCCATGTTCCCCACCTCCCACACCACCCACAACATCCCACACCACCATCCTTCATCAGTGTGGCACATCACCCGCAATGGATATACACATCCTGGGGCCTTGCCACCAAGCATAGACCACAGTTCACAGCGTAGACCACACTCTCGCCCACACAGTTCTGCATGGAATATGCTGATGCAAAATGGCCTACATCCGACGCTACAACACCACTCAGGACAACCCCCAAGTCCCCAAAAAAGCCCCTGTATTTCAACTGCCCCTCCCCTCCCTGCCCCGAAAACGCCCAGTGGCCACCGGCTCCACCTCACTGTTACAATTTCTTCCATTGCTTGAATCACAGTATGTCTACAACAGAACACCACCAAGTCTACTCTAGTCCACAGCTCCTCCCCCATCCTGAGGGGGCTGGGAATAAACCTGACTTTTTTGTGCAGCCTCTACATACTGTTGCACATAGTAGGTTAGATTCTTCTGTCTTGAACTAATATCCCTGTCGGTCTGATAGCATCCTTGAGTAGTGGCCTTGAAAGTTTTATTTTATTGTTTACATTGAGTTTCAGAGCAGGGAGGTAGATATATCTGTCTCTTCCTGGCAAAGAATTAATGAGGGGAATTTAATTTTGCTGCCTATTAAGCAAGATACACACTGAAATTTCCACTGCTCTAACCTTTTTTCTTTTTTTTTAAGTGTAAAACCTTTTGCCGTTTTTGTTTTCATTTAGGTCATTTAAAAGTATAGGATGCTAGTCGTAAACCCAGTATTTTTAACTCATAGACCAGCAAGTGTTTTTAAAATTATTTTGACCCACAGGCTTATTCACTGTGAATTGTTATATTAAGTGCATCTCAAAACCTACTAAAATGCGAGGATTTCCTTTTCAAGTCTGTGTGGTTTTTCATGGGGGCTCCTAGAGCCGTCTACTGTTTGATAGAAAGCTGTCACTTTAAAATAGTTGGTTTGAAGCAAAATGGGCTAAACCTCTGGGTCAGGCTTGTCTCTTTGGTGTTTCTGTACTTGGAGCAGAAGCATAACTGCCTCCTTCAGGACGAGGGTGCAGACCTGGCCATTGACCCTCGAGACCCCCGTGGGGGTGTGCAAGCGGAGGCCCCCTCCAGGCCGCCTTCCACACCTTTTCTCTCTCTCCCCCACCCTTCCTTCCTTCCTCCCTCATGCTCTCTTCCCCCCACCCGCACTTTCTCTCTCTCTCTCTCCTCCTCTCTCTTTTCTCCCCAAGCTGCTGGCAGCCAAGGGCGCTCACTGGGCCTTGCATTTTTCCTTCTCAGCATAGAAAAATAAGAGCTGAGGGGTGCACGGGCGGCCAGCTGCCAGGGTGGTCAGTGTGACCCGAGCGAGGTTGCATTTGGGTGGAGTGCTCGGGGGGTGGTTTCGGCGTGCAGCGGAGGGAGGAGGAAAGCAGAGGCCTCGGAGTGGTCGAGGAGCAGTGGGACCCTGAAACTGACTCGACCAGAGCGCTGTGATTGGCCCTTGACGCCCGCCCAGCGCTGCCGCCTTCCCAGGCCTCTGCCACGGAGCCCCTCTCCCTTCCTCGCTGGCTAGAGCTTGCCCTGGTCAGCAGACTGTGCCGAAAACCCTCTCTGTTCTGAGACCTAAGCCCAGACCCTGCTGTAACTCACATGGGAAATTTGAGATACTTTTGGACAACTAATTGCTGCCCCAGCACTTCACCATGAACTTATTTGACAAAGCCAGCGTGCGTCTTGCATATTTTGGTGGAACTTGGGCGCCTTAAAGCCAGTGGGATCTGAGGCCCTACCGAGGGAGAGGCAGCAGGCCTGCGCCTTCCTGGCCCACCGCACCCACACTGGTGGGTTCCGCCGTCCGCCTCTCAATGCCCGACGCCGGCAAAGCCCAGTGCCACCTTCACCTGATGTCTTTTGTTTTCTCTTTCAGCAAATCTCCCCAGCAGACCACAGGTGAGAGTCAACGAGAGGTGGTATATGGGTGCACTTTTTATTTTTGACAGTTCTGTATTTATTTTGATATGCCTGCTAGGAAAAATGAATTAGCCCCTGAAATGGAGAGTTACTGGGGGGACTGGCTCAGCTGCACTGATCGTGGCCTAGGCAAGCGGATGCAGTGCCTCAATTTCGCGTGTCCTCGCGTCCGGGGCCTCCACAGCCACACCTGCCAGTGGCCGAGGCGGCCCTGGGCTGGCGCTCTGCTTCTGGGAGCGGGCCTGGGCGCTGTGAGCCCTGGCCGAGCCACCCTGCGCGACGCGGCTGTTCTCCCACACGGCTGGAGGTCGGAGAGGACGTGCCTCAGCAGGGCCTCCGGGAGCACTCGCCCCTGGACCCGCTGGTCTTTGTGGCCTTCTTCCGGTCAGGTGGCCACATTGGCCAGGGCCTGGGGACTTAGCTGGCAGCACGGACGGCTCACCTCCAGCCACCGGAGGGAAAGACGTGTGAGGGGTGGCAGTGCAAGCCACATGGAGAGCAGTGTCGGGGGCGTGGGGGAACCTGGAGGGTGGGGGCCGACGGGCAGGTGAAGGCCACTGGGGGGGCCAGCCCTGGAGGACGTGGCTGTGGGCCCAGGCCAGTCCCTGATGGTTGAAGGTGGGCACTGGGGAAGGTGGGAGCCTAAAATGGGGAAGGGCCCTGGGGGCTGGGGATCAGGGTCCTTGGATGAGGGGCCGGCGGGAAGAACCTCCGTGGGACTGGTTGCTCAGAGCTTCCGTGTGGACAGTGGTGGGTGCCGGTGAGCCATTCCTCTTCAGGGAGTGAGGGAATGGGTAGGTGGGTGACCCTTCCAGGAGGTAGGAGGCACAGAGTCTGAGGACAGGAGATTCAGAGTGGGTGCACTACATAGGGAGGAGAGAGAATGTTCTGGAAGCCAGAAGCCATGCAGAGGGCCTAGATAGAGTCATACGGGATGTGTGAGGAGTGGGGGGCATCCCTGGGGAGAGCAGCCATAGGGGGGCAGAAAAGTGTGCGGTAAGGTAGGGGCGAGCGGCGTCCTCCGGGCCTTGCAGGTGGGGGGAGCAAGCAGGAGGAGGGGCCCTGTGAGGAGCCTGAGGTGGCCCTGACGGGGGCCTTGGCTTGCCAGGGCACTGGGGGACAGGGGCTTGCGAGTGAGGGGTGGGCCTCGGGCCAGATGAAGCGTGTGCAGCTCCCAGAGGCTCCAGACCACGGTGGGGGCATCCTAGGCCCCTCACCCATAGGCCACAAGCATGGTCCCAGGGGGCGAGGCAGCGCCGCGGCGACCTGAGGCTGTGAGGAAGGACCTCTGGGCGTGGGAAGGGCCTTGAGGCGGCACGGGGCTTTCCTGACGCTGTGAGCTGTGACATCCCTGCTGCCTGCAGGGCTCCGGGCAGATATCCTGATGCCTGTTTCCATCCCGCAGGCCATGTGAAGTGCTCCCAGCAGCCAGCCTTTCCTAGCTCACCGGTTGCCCTTTCAGCAGATGCCAATTCCAAGTTCCCTTCGATCAGACGCTGCACGGCTCCCGGGAGGCGCTGGAGGAGGGAGAATGGCGACCCAAAGAGCAGAGGACATTTCATTTTCTAATAACCACGTATTATTGTGTCCTTCCTCCCTTTCTATGCAACTGTAAATGGATGAGCAGAGCGGGGTTTGGGGTGGCTGGGGTGGCTGCCGCTGATTTGCATCACGCGGACCGCAGCGGGAAAGCGGGTGGGCTTTCTGAGCTATACCTCCTTTTTAATAACCGTGAAGAAATCACAGAGGAGTTGGAAGGACGTTTGGTGCTTCTACAGCCTTCTGCTGGTCACGTTTACCCTGCACAAGCACTGCGTTGATTCCTTTGACTTTTACCATTAAGGTTTTGTTATTTATAACTCATCAGCTACATGACCAAATAGACCTCCTGTATTTGTTTTCATGATTTGGCCCAACTAATAAGTTCATATATTTCAGTCCAATATGATGGACAAAGAGAGAGGGAGAGGGATCGGGCTACGGCTCCGTGCATCCTGTTTCACGTTATTGACATCATCCACTCATTCACTTGCTTCTTCAGTGACCATTGGGATAAACATCCTATGGCCTAAGCGGCCTTTCTATTGGGATTTTTTTTTCCTGAATTTTATTTCCCATTTCTCTAAAAGCAAATCTTGGTTTTTCTATTTCATGTCCCAAGCTATGTGGCAGAGGAGGCTTAAAGCAGTATTAGTCTCAGAGATCCCTGGACCACAGGCCGCTCCATGAAGCGTGTTTTCCTTCAAGACCAGTTCTTGGTGTCTGTGCTGTCACAGCGCAGCGGGGCCTGATTGGACGGCCGGGGCACACATCACCTGTGGGCCCCTGCGAGCCTGTTTTTTATTGTTTATGTGTTTTCAAGAACTTTATAATACTTGAAGCCCCCAGTTATTTTCTCGATGAAAGCAGAGGTCCATCAGTCCCCAGTTTTGTGCATGTCACATTTCACCTTGGTGGGTGAATGAGCAGGTGTTTTATGTCCCTTCATCTGGTCAGTACATTGGGAAGGGCGTTTACCAAAAGCCACTCTCTCTCCAGAAGAACGAAATCAGGGTTAGCTGGTGGCCCCCGCCTGCACCTCGAATGCATTGAATTAGGTATTTGCTTCAATTTCCACTTTAACATTCAGTTAATTCAGTTTAAACATGTTATTTAATTACCAAATGTAGAGAAACCAAAAAAAAAAGTCAAAAGCGTGTGATTTGATTGAAGCGTATGTGCTTTTTAAACATCAGGACTGACTTTGAGTTCTCTTGAACTGGGATTTGGCCAGAAGGAGACTTAAAGTTAGAGGATGCTCTTCTTTTAGGGTGGGCCGGGTGGGTGGGAGCGAGGGAGTCTCTTTGCAGCATAGGTATTTTGAGAAGAAAAGTCTTTTATATAAGGAGGAGGCCGTGGCCCCCGTTCTACCTCAGCCCCACCCCCGTGTTGGAGACAGCTTTACCATAGCTTTACGCTGCGGTCGGCAGAGTCCGGAGCTTTTACCAGGCCGTAAACAGGGACAGCACCTATTTAAAGAAAAACAGGTTCCCCAAACTCTGTCCTTCGGTGTCTTCCTTGTTCCTACTTTGAAAAGTTATATGTGACTTTTTCTGCCTGTGTTTGTACGCAAAATGTCCTCTATTCTGCTATTAAGGAAAAGCTAAATAAAACACTACATTGTACCCTTCTTCTAAATAACAATAAATAAAAAAATATATAATATATGTATACTACAGTAACAAGGGGAAATATATATGTAGTTCTTTTGAAATATGTGGTGGAAAACTAATCACAGACCATCATCTAATCTGGTTCCATACCGTATTTTTCATCCAGAATAAAAGTAATTTTAACAAAAGATGACTTTGACCTTCCTCAGCTGTGTTCATTGACAGAATGTGAGCTTTGTACATTTATGAAAATAAAATATAGAACAGCCCATATCATGATAAATCTAAAATAGTTTCCTGCAATTTCTCTTATACACACTCTATTAGTCAGCCAAAGGGGTGCTGGTGCAAAGTACCAGAAATTATTGGGTTTATAAAGGTTATATATTTGGGGTAGAAGCTTACAGTTACCAGGCCGTAAAGCGTAAGTTACTTCCCTCACCAAAGCCTGTTGCCACGTGTTGGAGCAAGATGGCTGCCAGTGTCTGCCAGGGTTCAGGCTTCCTCTTCCTCCTAGGGCTCCATGGTCCCAGATTCTTCCAGTATCAGCTGTAGACTGGGGTAAGTCTCGTCTCTTTCCCAGGGCTCATTTCTCCAGGCTCAGCTGCTCTGCTCGCTCCACAAGGCCAGCTATAAACTATCAGGTGAATGGCTCATCTCTCTTCCTGGGGCCTCTGCCGTGTCTAATGGAGCCTTCTCTCCGTCCTCACGTATCTGCTTCTCTGTGTATTTACTTCCCGGGGCTCCAGCATTAAAACTCCCACCTCCCTTCTCTGCAGTGCGGTTTCTCTGTGAATTTCTGCCCACCAAGGGGGTGGGGACTCAATGTCCTATTGATGTGGCCCAATAATCATTATTTAATCAAGTAAATAAAACAGTAAAGTAAAACAAGTAAATCAAGTAAAGTAAAACATCTGAATCCAATATAATCTAATACGCCCAGAGGAACAAACCAGTTTACAAACATAATCCAATATCTATTCTTGGAATTCATAAACAATATCAAACTGCTACACACACCATTCTTTCTCTCTTGTCTCACTTTCTCTCTCTCACACATACATATATCATTCTTAATTTCCTTTACAGAGAAATCATAATGGCAGGTTAAAAAATGTCTATGAGGCCTATTGAGCTTTTGTTTTAAAACGCTGGTGTTACTGACATTTAGTTGGCTACCATTTCAAATACACTCTTAGCCTCATGCTCTTAAATAATGTGCTTTTTAAATGTGCATTGGATTTTCACCAGTCTGTTAGTAGGTTTAATCTGTTTTTGAAGCCACCCGATGATTTCAATTTCAATGTTACTTGATTCTAAAGTTAAGAGCCATCAAATAGAAAATTTCAAAGAAAGTAGTTTGTTAAAACAAAGGAAACTGATACATTCTGATGAACATACATTTTAAACATCAAAATAATTCTCACATTAAGCATTCTCCAGGAAATTACAGATTTCCATCAACCTCTTCAGTAGATAGTTGAAAATGGAAATGAGAATAAATGAAAAGTTTTGTTTTTATACTAAGCCTTCAACTTGTTACTTCTGTATAATTGATTATATATGTATGTTTTAAAGAATGTAGTTTGTTCTTGGATATACCCTTAGCTCACTATTATAGTAGAAAAACCTTTCAGAGGCCTAAATTTGTTAGCTGAGAATTTAATGAAAGTACAGTAAAATACCACCATCATCATATCCTTAACTATAAGTCAAGTCCAGAAACGTCAGTGCCATCAGATGTTAGCCTGGGAGCCTGCTGTGGCGGCCAGGAGCCAATCACAACCATGCCACAGCCAGATACCTGTGCTACTGTTACCTGGCCACAGCTGCACGCCTAAGAGCCCTCGACTTGATGAGAAGCACCCACGTGGCTCCCAGGCCCATGGGGGCCGGCTGATCTGGGCTGCTGGCTGTCAGCTGACCAGGCTGACCAGGCTGGGCTGGCTGGACGATGAGCCGGGCTCGCCCGTCCACCAGCAGGCTAGCCGGGTGTGCGCCACGCAACAGAGGCATGAGATCACATGCGGAGGCCTGTGCTGGGAACAGGCGCACACCACCTCTCTGCCTTCTGTCGGTCAAAGCAAGTTACAAGGTCAGGTATGGGGGCCGAGTCTGCCTCTTTAGAGGGAGAAACTGCGACGTCACAGGGCAAACCGCGTCCACACAGGGAGAGGACTGGGTCGGCCGCCGTGGCTCACCGTCTACACTCTGAGCAGGACGCAGAGGATGTATGGGCATTTCCACAGACTGCAGGTCCACACTGCACCTCAGTGGGATGAGAAGGGAGCGCTGTCCACCAAGGGTGAGGGACCCCAGCCCAGGTGGACAATCCGATTCCATCCTTTATGATAGGGAGCTGTGGCACGCCTGTGCTCACGGCCCGGGAACTTCAGGACTGGCGGTGAGAAAGAAAGGAAACCAAAGCAGGACGGGAAATGGGATAAAAGGGGCAGAGCCGTGAACGGCCTAGAAGAGGCCTCGTCTGACCGAGTTCTGTGTGGGAGGCTCCTGCCGGGACCAGAGAGCAGGACGGGGTGGCATGGTGGCCTCACGATGGATTTAAGCACCTGGCGTCAACGTGTACGCTTTGCACTCTCGTTTTGAGGGCCTTTGGTTTGGTGAAATAGTTTTTGTACTTGAAGTAATTGCAGTTGACACACATGCTTGGGTGCAGAGACTCTTCTAGAGCCAGCTGATTTGGGGGGACTGTTTTGAATTTTATATGAAGGTAATTAGGAAAAATGAACTGACAGCTTGCCCTCATCCTAGCTCTGTCCTCAGTCCAGAGATCACAAATGTTGAATTTATAATTAAACGAAAGAGTTCTCAAGCTGCTGTGGGGTGTAATTATAATTAGTTCCTTGAAATTACTTTTCTAAGGACATTTTCCAGAAGTATTAAAATAGCATTTTTAAATTTCTTTCTTCAAATCCATTATTTTTATATCATTTCTTGTAATTTAGAGAAAGTAAGATAAAATTACACTCCTCACACTGTTGAGAATTCAATCGCCCTAGTGCAGATCTGGCCTGAGTGAGCCATCAGAAGCCCGAGCAGCCTTGCTTTTTACACTCGAGCTGGGCCTGCCCATGTGAAACTGGAAGGCAGCCACTCTGCACCCTCGGGGGACCGCCCAGGTGGTGGTCAGGTACCCTGTGCCCGCCTCCCCACCTAGCCAAGCAGGTGTGTGTCGTCAGTGACTCTCGTAGGAGATGCTGCACAGCACAAAGCGACACACACTGGAGACAATAGCCCGAAATGTCCACGAAGTAATAGAACTGAAAAGCTAAAGAGTCTTAGGGTCAACTGGACGAGGTTATCAATGGGTGAAAATGTAGCATTGACTTGAAAGTTGGCAGCTCATCACTGAAAAAGGCATCTGGGTGACGAGAGAATGGCCGAAAATAAGAGGTGAGCACCAAGCCCTGCCTCTGCAGCTCCTAGTCCGTGGGCGAGCACGGTGGTCAGCGGGAGCCGGCAACCGAGAGCGCCGGGCGCTGGGCCAACAGGTCCCTGGGGAACGGGCGGCGCACTAGGCCCCAAGGGTGGCCTCCAAACGCGGCAACGCAGTTCAAGAAAAGGTCTAGACTCAGCCACCCACCGCCGGAACCACACCCCAATCACTCGGGCTTCGCTGTGCTGACTGCAGACACATCTAACAATGCGGTTTTACCCGGAACGCTAAGAGCACTCTTCTTCATATTTTACAGAAAGGCTTGAAACAATTTGGACCTTCTCTTAATATTCACACCATAGCACAGTCAAAGTGAACCGAAATAGATGCATTACAATGTGCTTAACGGTTTAAAGGCTTAATGGCAATAATCGGGGAGGGAAAGAATGTGTAATTTTATTTTACATAACTGACTGAAAAATACAATCAAGAAATAGTAAATAAAAATGTATTTCGGTCTCATGCGCCCAGAAGGAGGCGGTGCCCGATTTGGAGGGGTGATTGCTATGTCCAAATAATCTCCTATCTGGGACTTCTGGGACTGCAGGCTCATGGACTCGTCAGTACCCTTTCTGCCAGACATGGTGCTGCCAATCTCCTTTACTCGACAGCCGGGTCTCTTAAGTTCAGTAAAAACAATTGCAAAATTAAAGTGAGTGCCCTTAGCATTTCCAAGTGCTAAGCAGCCATCACAAAAATCACTAAAAAGGCACCAGATGCAGCCCTATTTCCCACATAAAAGGATTCCCTGGTTAAATAATTGTGAGAAAGACTTCATGCACGTAGCACACACAATCTGGGAAACCCCAAGTTGAAATCTGCCCGCCTGTGTATCACTGCATTTCTAGGGCACTTAACCACAGAACTTTTCTACATCTACCTGTTAGCAGCCTATAGTGTACATTTTGGATGCTGAATTAATGTCATATGGTCTAATTTTGCAAATATATATAGATGGTAATCCTATGAATTCTAGGAAAATGTCAACTAAATAGTAAAACAGTATTAGTTAGGGACTTTAAAAAGGAGAACCTGTATCAAAACCAAGAAGAGGTACAAAAAAGCATGGGTTGGAATCATGAAAAAGAAAAACAGGAAGCTGACAATTTTCTGGCAGCCTCATCCTGTCCTCAATCCAGAACACATTTACATTTTTAGAGCCTTGTCTTCCCAGGTGCCATGCATAGCAGGAACTGCTAAAACAGGAATTACAGCTCAACAGGCACTAGGAATTGCTGGAGTATCCAAAATGGTTTTCTGTGATTCCGCTTCATGTTTCTTTGTTTAGTTAATAATGGGGATTCCTGGCTTCTGCTAAAGCTGACCAAGTCACTGTCCACTCAGACCTATGGCTGCCATTTAGTAAATACTGTGGCAGGTACCTGCATAGTAATGCCATGTGTGTCTCCTTGGAATGCAGGTACCTGGGTACTGCTTTGGTGGAGACAGGGACCGCTTTTCCAGGTTGCAGTGGTAGGCCTTTTTTATTTCTAAGTGTCTGTCTTCTGTGGTGTTTGCCATCTGAAAAGTTGCCTAATTGCTGAATCCAGTTGCCCAGGAAATCAACTGATTCATTACAAAGAAGTGATGCAAAGAGAGTCTGGAGTCCCCCAAAAGAAAATGTGCACAAATCCAGCAGTCCGTTTGGCTATTTGCCTTGGTTTGCTCTTGAGTAAATTGTAGCTAGCTATTGGACTTCAACCGAGGTGTGACCACAGATGCAAAAAAACCGGTATTAAGAATAGAGGACATGGGAAGCGGGTGTGGCTCAGTGGATAGAGCCCCCGTTTACCATATGGGAGGCCCGGGTTCGC
>JAQZBX010065578.1:0-16277 GCA_029593785.1 Cabassous unicinctus | reverse complement strand
GTAGTTGCTGGGCAGGGGATGTTCAGGAGGGGCCCGGGGGCGAGAGCTGGGGGGTGTGGCGTGGATGGTCCGCTCTCTGGTATGTCCATAAATGGCAAAAACAGGCTAGCAGTGAGACTGACGTTGAGGGGTTTTTGGGCGAGGGGGTTGGGGAAGGGAAGAGGCGCTGTTCTCTAGATACTTCCTCAAAGAGGGGCCGTGGCCATTTTTAGATGGCAACCCACACTCAACATATTCAGCACCAGCATCACCCCATTCAATGTTGGAGGGATCTCGGTTCTGGAAGATAGTGATGGGATTCTCATTGATGACAAGTTTCCTGTTCTCAACCTTGATGATGCCTTTGAACTTGCCATGGGTAGACTCATACTGTTGGAACACATAGACCATGTAGTTGAGGTCAATGAAGGGGTCATTGATGGCAACGACCTGCTCTTTGCCAGAGTTTACAGCAGCCCTGGTGACCAGGTGCCCAACGCAGCCAAATCTGTTTATTCCGACTTTCACCATCATGTCTCAGGGATGTGGTTAGGCACTGCATGAAAAGCTGTGACTGTCTGTTGAGCAGGGAGGAGAAGAGAGCCCTCGTTTTGTTTCTAACAGTGCCTTATCTTGGTTGTAATGAATTTGATATAAAAGTTCTAAGTAAAAATTTCATTTTTTAATCCTTCTTTTTGTAATGTTTGTGTCTGTAATGATGGAAGTATCTGCTTGTCACTCACTTTCTCCATGGGCAGAGAGAAGAAAGCAAGAATGTTCTTCATCAGTTCTTTTATTCCACTGGCAAGTAGCAACAGCTCTTCAATTCCCTTAACCTTTTCTCCTTCCCTTAGGTGTTCTTGACATGGCATTTCCCAATTTTCTGTTTGCCTTCTGAAGCTCTTGGGGTAGCATAAGCTCCTGGAGGAACATGGAAATGAGGGGACCAGGGTTCCAGAGCATGATTTGTGCATAGAAGGATGGGGAGATAGGGAGCAGGCAGTGGTGGTTCTGTGTTTGGTGAGAATCGCTCTTGGGGCTCAGGAATAGAAGATGACACATTGGACTTTCTTTGAGTTGAAGTGGAAATAAACCAATGATGTCTGGATGCCCTGGGCTTGGGCAAAAGCCCATGGGATTTTACCCCTCATGGGCCAACCTCAGAACAGTGTAATGATAGCTCTTCTATGCCTCCTTCACTAACTTTTCTAGGTAAGGTACCTGTTTCCCTGCTTTTCTTCCTCAAAGCTTTGATTCCCCCACAGCTTGGGCTACTGGAGAAATGCTTCAATTCCCTGGACTCCCATGCATTTTTCTGAAGGTCCCTCAGGGAGCAGAATGAGAAGACCCCTTCCCTATGTCTCTGTAATTTCTAGGAGACATTTGGTGAATACGAGCCAAGAAGAGAGAGTGAGACATGGCCTGCTTTTCTGTTAGAGATGTGGGGTTCCCTTGGTTAAGAGCCATGGCCCTTTTTAGCCTCAGTGTTTCTCTCTAGGATTGATTGACCTTGCCTTTGTGTTGCTTGAGTGCTGGGCAGCCCGTATCTGCTCATTTTACCTGGGAAACAGGATGACCTCTGAAACATGAGGATGCAGGGGATGCCAGGGACAAATTTTGAGTTGGATAATTTTGCCCTTTTATCTTTAAGTATTTGGAAAAATACACCATGTGTAAAGGACAGCAACTTGTAGGATCATTGATTGCAGGCCTTTACAAAAAGTTAAAATACTTTGGAGACAGTGCTATATACATAACACGTGGCACTCTTCTCCAAGTTATTAGAGAAAATGACGTTATAGGCAGTGGTTCCCAGTATCCTCTGCAAACAGTGACATTCTCTTGGTTTAAGCCAAGGGAAAATTGATAATTCTGGAGATCATCCCATTTTTTCACAAAACAAAAAGATTAAGATCAGACAGAGAATATGTATTCATAACATGCATCTGCTTGCTAGACTACGTAAAGTACTTACAATCTTTGCAAGGGGTAATGTGTTTAATTCCTATTTTCCAAACTTGGTAAGCTTTTTCCTTATTAGTTTGTGTCTGTCAGTGTATCATGCAGATCCCTTCCTCTCTGTGCCTCTGCAGTGATGTTGACACAGTCTGCTCCAGTAAATTAATGTCCTCATTTTCACTGACTCATGTATCCAAAACAATGAGTGTATTTGCCAGTGTCTGAGCCAGTCCACGTGACCCCTCCACAAACAGATACCAGGTGCATGATGCCAGCAGGCGTTGCCAAGTCCCAGCGTGCGGCAGTGTTCACCTCTCATGCTTATCTGGCATTCTGTAAGATTGCTAGTCCATAGAGAAGCATGCGTATTGAACATGTTGCAAGAAGAAGGGAGAAAACCAGGCATTTCATAACTGACAAGGACAAAAGAACTAACACCCTTTTGTTCTTTACTTTTTGGGTAAAGAAAGGGAGGGCATCACCTTGCCACTGCACCCCTCCTCCCAAAGGACACACCACCCCAGGTGTTGTTTAGTTCAAGCATGATTTAATTTTAGAAGCTTACAAGTGATATTTCATAAGTTTGGTGTAACTTGGTATTTTTTTTTTTTTATCTTTGCTTATAATCAATTAAGACAACCCCTGCATCATATAATGAGTGGAGTTGGTGGTTAATGAGCTCAAGGAAAACAAAAAAGAAGTAGAGTTTTGCTGATGTGAAAAATATATAATGATTTTAGGAAAGGGGGCATCAGGTAGAAGAAACAGTGTAAGCCAGGCATGAATAGGGAAAGCCTACGGGACTGCGGTTAACGGGCCCAAAAACTGATTTAATCTGCCGAAGCCAGGATGAGCAAAGATGAGTTGGAGGTGGAAGGAGCTGGGATTAGCTATTCAGGTTTAGATTAAATCCTAAAAGGCCTTGGGTGTCAGGCTAAGAAGTTAATTCCTTAGATGAGGTGATGTCAAAGTTTTGGGAAGACGAATCTGACAGCTCTGTGGAAGGGGTGGGGAGAGTGGAGGAAGGAGGGATAGAAGACAGAAGGTCATTCTGGAAGGTGAGGGAGTAGAGTTGGTGGAGAGGTGGAGTTCCCCAGCAGCGATCTAGAAATGTGAGCCATGGGGAAGAAGTCAGGACTACAGATGTATATTTGGGAGTTATCTGCAGAGCCTGTAGTTGAAATTAATGAGTTCACAGCCTGTGATGAGATTTAGGAAGACAACAGAGAATCTTAGAACAAGGGGCTGGAGGAGATAAATGAACCGGAGAATGATCCAGAGAGGGGATACAGTAAGGGAAGAGAACAGAAGAACAGAGTGAATGGAAACTAAGAGAAGGAGGTTCGCATTATATATTTTACCTTTCTTCTCATTCCTCTGCCTGCTAGTACCGTTTTTGTTTGTTTGTTTGTTTGTTTGTTTTTTGATACCGGGGCTGGGGGATTGAACCCGGGACCTCATATGTGGGAAGCTGGCATTCCACCACTGAGCCACATCAGCTCCCCTGAGATGAATTTTTTGTTTGTTTGCTTGTTGTTTGTTTGCTTGTTTTGGGGAGGTCCTGGAAACCAAACCCAGGACCTCCCATGTGGGAAGCAGGCGCTCAACAGCTTGAGCCATATCTGCTCCCCCTGCTGGTACTTTTTGTGCTATTTTTTCCCCCCTCAGGAAAAACGATGCCTCTCAACTCTTCTTCAGAAATGAAAACAGTGAATGCTTTCTCGGTAAACTGAGCTTTTCAGTGAGGGTTCGAGGGTTATTGGAGACTTCTAAAGCCATCCCAGAATTTAAATATTTGGGGGTAAGACTGGAAATGACAGCATGACACTGGTTATGTGGAAAGTGATCATAGCACAGTAGTACCTTGTTCCAGCTTTTCAATTCTGGGGTCCTGTTGAGCCACCTGACTGATGAGATTCTGGGAGGATGAGCAGACAAACATATAGGGGATATGTGTGTGTAAGTTCTTGTGAAAACATTTTTAATTTGGCTTTAAATGCTCTTTAAAGTATTAATTTTTATTTTTTTAATTTATAAATTCACATGGTTAAGAAATCACAGCAATTTAAAAACATACTTTGAGGAGTCTAGCTTTTACCTCCATCTCTGTATTAATTTCTTATGTCTCTTTTCATTGTTTCTTTGTGCTATTACAAACAAGTGCAAATGTTCATTACTTTCTTGACTTGCTAAAAAGATGACATACAGCAAACCCTGTTTTGCAGCCTGTGTTTTTCACTTACATTATATCTTATATCCTATAGGTTTGTATGGAATATTATGTGGAAGTGGGACACTTGCTCATTTTTGAGAGCTACAAGAAATTTCATTATATGAATGTAAATTAGTTCTTTTGACCAATTGCGTGTAGTTCACAGCCTTTGACTATTAAAAAACAATGCAGCAGTAAATATATCAGTAAGATGAATTCCCAGGAATGGGATTGCTGTCAAAGACCATTTGTAATTTTGATTGATATTGTCAAATTGCCCTTCAAATAAGTACGCTATTTGTACTCCCACTAAGAGTGCATTAGAGTGCCTCTTTCCCCACAGCTTCATCAATGGTATAAAACTATATTTAGATATCTGATAGGTGAAAAATGGAGTCTCAGCTTAGACTTAATTTTTGTTTCTCTTATAAAAAGTGATGTTTTACACAGTTTCATGTTTAATGGCCATTTGTATGTCTTTTTCTGGGAACTCATCTATTCATGCCTTTTGGCCATTTTTCTTCAACCAGGCTGTTCTTTTCCTTAATTTCTAGGACTTTTTCATAAATTAAGGAGATTGATTTCTGTCTGTACTGAAATGCAAATATTTCTGTTTGTGATTTGTGTTTTTTACCTTTGCTTATCACGATTCTTACTGTGCAGATATTTCATTTTTATGTAGTCAAATTTATCAGTATTTCCATTTTATAGCTTTTGGACTTTTTAGTAGAAACTATTTTAGTAGAAAGCTTTTCCCTCTGCCAAGTTTTAAGGGAATTCTGCAATGTTTTCTTTTACAACTTTTAGGTTTTATTTTTTACATTTAAATCTTTTATCTATTTATTCTGGAGTATTTGTTCAGAATGCTATTCAGTTGTTGCAACACCCTCTGTTTAAAAATCCATCTCTACCCAACTGATTTAAGATGCAACCTGACAATTTCTTGAATTCTTGTATATGTTTGGATATATGAGAACTTCATACTCTGTTCTGTTGGTCTACTTGGCTTGTCATGCGTTGGTATCGTGTTGTTTTAATTATTGACATTTTAATAGGTTGTTTTGTTTTTTTGTCTTGCTTTGTTTTTTTAATAGGTTGTTTTAATATCTGGTAGGGATAGTCAACCCTCATTGTTCTTCCTTTACAGAATATTCCTGTTTATTCTTGCTTATGTATTTTCCCATATAATCTTGAGATTCAGCTTGTCTAAGATCCAGAGGAAATAAATTTTTTTTTTATTGGAGTCACATTAAATTTAGAATTTACTGAGGGAGGCTTGACATATGTATTTTGAATCTTCTGCTCCAAGAACGTGATCTCTTTTCATTTGTTTAGGTCTTTTGTATCCTCCAGAGATGCTTTTTAAATTTTCCTCATAATAGGTTTTGTACATTTCCTTGTAGGTTAATCTTTGTTTCCAGTTATTATACATAAAGTGTCTTCTTTCATCATATCATATGATTGTTGTTTGTATATAGGAAAGCTTTTCATTTTATTAAGATTAATATTAGGAATTCTCATACTGTATATGTTTTTTCAGGCGAATCCTTGTTTTCTCCCCACCCCCCCCACCCCCAGGTGTACAATTATTTTATCTTTAAATAGTGATAGTTTTACAACTTCTTATTCAGTTTTGGTTTGCATTTATTTCTTTTCCAATTTATACCTGATTTGTTTTCCTCCCCTAATGGTGTTGGCTGATTCTCCTGCCAGTGTTGAATAATAGTGACAGTTGGCATTCCTGTCGGGGACTGGCTTTAGTTCGTTCGGTGTCTTCCCAGTAAGGATCATGCTGGCTTCGACCTAGTCCATCTCATGTTATACAAGTACTTACTGATTCTTGTTTGGTTGGGTTTTTTTTTAGCCATTAAGGAAATGCAGATTAAAATCACAATGAAATATTATTTCACACCTACTAGAATGGCTACTGTTTTAAAAAATGGAAAATTACAAGTGTTGGAGAGGAACACTCATTCACTGTTGATGAAATTGTAAAATGGTACAGCCACTGTAGACGACAGTTTGGTGGTTCCTCAGAAAGCTAAGTATAGAATTATCATATGACCCAGCAATCCCATTACTTGGTATATACCCCAAAGAAGTGAAAGCAGGGGCTCAAAGAGATATTTGAACACTGATGTTCATAGTGACATTATTCACAGTTTCCTAAAGATGGAAGCAATCCAAGTGTCCATCAACCGATAAATGGATAAGCAAAATGTGGTATATATACACACCAGAATATTACTTAGCTGTGAAAAGGAGTGAGGTTCTGATACATGCAATAACATGGGTGAACCTTCATGACATCATATGGAATGAAATAAGCCAGACACAAAAGGACAAATATTGTATGATCTCACTGATGTGAAATAATTAGAATAAGAAAATTCATGGAGTCAGAAACTAGAATTCAGATTACCAGGGGCTGGGGTGAGGGTAGGGAATGGGGAGCTACTGCTTAATTGGTTCAAAGTTTCTGTTTGGGGTGATGGAAAAGTTTTGGTAATATATAGTGGTAATGGTGAATGCCATTAACACCTGTGAATTACATATTTGAATGTAGTTAATAGGGGGGAATTTTAGATGATGTTTGTTGCTAGAATAAATATATATAAAAAAGTGATCTTAAAAATCTACAACACAGTGAACCCTAATGTAAACTATGGACTGTAGTAAACAGTACAATTATAATATTCTCTTACCAGTTATAACAAAGGTACCACACTAATGCAAAATGTTAAAAATGAGGTCAAGTATATGGGGATTCTGTGTTTTCTGTATGATCTGTCTGTAAACCTACAACTTCTCTAGTAAAAATAAAATTAAAAAAGAAAAAAATGAGTGTGCTGAATTTGTCATGCCTCTTCAGCATCTCTGGGGATGAATATATAAAAATTTCCCCCTTAGATCTATTATGGTGAATAATATTAATAGATTTATTAATATTTGAGTCTTTGCATTTCCAAAATAAATAGTGCCTGGTCATGATGCTGAAAACTGCCAAAATTGGAGTTTTTGCAATTAATGCTTATACTTGAGATTGATCTATAACCTCCCTCTCTCCCTCCCTCCTTTCTTCTCTTCCTTTCTCCTTTCCTCCTCCTCTGCTTCCCTTGTTAGGTTTAAAGGTTTGATAAAATTCCCTGTAAAAGAGCCTGGAGTTGGTACTTATTGGAGGAGGGGGCAAGTTATTTTGTTCCCCACAACATTCTCATCTGTGCAAATACGTCTTTTTAGAGTATCGGGAAAGGGTTTTTTTCCTTCATATTTTTATTAAATTTATTTGTATAGGATTTTGATTGTGCAAAGTTTTCTTTTATGATTTTTGTGATTTTTCTCTGTTAATGTTTTTCTTCTTTGGCATTTCTGACTTTGTTTTATATGGGGTTTTTTCCCCTGTTCATATTTTTTTTTCTTAATTGGATTAAATAACGGGGTATGCAGATGTTGAAAGTAAACTTTACCCTTTTTCATGTGAAAAATTTTTAAAAGTTGGTTGAAACTTTAAATATGCCAACTGGGGAAACATTACTGGGGGTTGCGGGGAGCATGAGTAGTTTCACAACTCCAGTGCTTTTTTAAAAAATAAGCAATCAAGATTGAGTAGCTCTTAGGAAAACTAAGGGAGAGGCTAGGTCAGCATTTGTTTTGACCATATTTCCATAGAGGTGACAGGTCATGGTGGTTGTGCTGATTTTTGTCCCAATTCTTTTTATGGGCCTATTCTATGGTAGACAGTAATACAGTACTTCTAAAGTAGTTTTTTCTGCTACAAGGAAGCTTTTGTATAGTGAGTTTTAAAATTGTGAATTGTATTCACATTTTATGATTGTCATTCCCTCCCAATCCCCTCACTTCCAAGAACTGAGAAATTCCAAAACAGCAACTATCTAATCAATAGCAAATCCTCTCAACTAGTACATTGCAAATTTGACCATCAAATAGATAAAATATTAATAGTAGATATAAGCAGAAGGAGTTTAATGTGTGTCTGTGAACTCCCAACATTCTAATATTTATTGGTAATAACTGGTTCTCTTATCCTTATTATTTCTCCTTCTAAATCATCTTCATTTGTAAGGCAAATGTTTTAACATAGATGTGTTGCTTGTATCAGCAAAGTGATAACAAAATTCAGAGGTTGGGGAAAATCCACGTTTTTTGGAGGCCTGAAGATTACATAGTTTGGGGAACCTCTTTAAGAAAAAGAATACAAAGTGACCAAATACAAAATTAGGTGTGGGACCTTAGAAGGGGCCCCTGCAAGTAAGGAGCCTTGGAGCCTAATCTTTTTTTTTTTAAGTCCCCCCCTTTTATTAGAAAAGTTGTGGGTTTACAGAACAATCATGCATAAAATACAGGATTCCTATATAACTCCCCACCACCAACACCTTGCATTGGTGTAGAATATTTGTTATAATCGATGATAGTGCATTTTTATAATGTACCATTAATTAAAGTCCATCATTTAACTTAGCGTTCATTGTGTAGTGCAGTTCCATGGATTTAAAAAGAAAAAAATTTGTTACCATATATACAGTCTAACATTTCCACTTTTAATCATATTCAGACATATATTTCAGTGCTGTTAATTGCATTCACAATGTTGTGCTACCATCACCATCATGGATCATGTTACCAAAGCATTTCTATCATTCCAAGTAGGAACCCTGTACATTTTAAGCTTTAACTTCCCATTCCCTATTCCCACCTAGGCTCCTGGTAACCTGCATTCTAGATTCTGACTATGGGTATGCTTATTCTAATTGTTTCAAATCGTGAGATCATAGACTATTTGTTAATAAACCAGACACTAACTGGCTTATTACACTCAACATGATATCTTTTGGCGCATGTATCAGAACTTTATTCCTTTTTACTGCTAAATGATATTCCTTTGTGTGTGTGTGTGTATACATCTTGTTTATCCATTCATTGGTTGATGGACACTTGGGTTGCTACCATCTTTTGGCAATTATGAATAATGTTGCTGTGAACAACAGTGTACGAATACCTGTTCAAGCCCCTGCTTTCACTTCTAGTAGTGGGATTGCCGGGTCATATGGTATTTCTATGCTTTGCTTTCTGAGGAACTGTCAAACTGCCTTCTACAGAGCCTGCACCGTTTTTTTTTAACAAATCAATTTTATTGGTGTGTTTTAATAAAGCATAAATCCATCCAAAGTATACAATCGGTGGTATTCGGTGTAATCACATAGTTGTACATTCATCACTTCAGTCATTACTAGAGCACTTTCATTATTCCAATAACAATAGTAAACAAAAAACAAACAAAACTCCCCTGCCGTACATAACTGCTATTCTTTTTTCCTTTTCTCTAGTATATTTGTATTTATATTTTGTGAAAGCAGTCATATATATGCAATATCACTCATTTGTGTTTTACATAAGGTTTTACTGTCATATACAGTACCATGTCACAATTTTAGCTTTCCTGCTAGTAATATACATGACTTTAGACTTTCTCTTTCAACCCCTGTAATACTCATACAAGAGCACTGCTATTTACAGACACCATGATATGCTTTAACCATTTCTATTCATTTCCAAAGATTTACAGGCAACCTTTTTTACCAATTCTGCATAGATTAACCCTCAACTTTCCATTTGCCACCCTCCTTCTATTTTCTGGTGGCCTATATTCTAATTATTAACTCCATGAGTTTACACAATATATTTAGTTCATAATAGTGCAGTCATACAGTATTTGTCCTTTTGTGTCTGGGTTGCTTCATTCAACATAATGTCCTCCTGGTTCCTCCATGTTGTCATATGCTTCACGACTTCATTTCTTCTTACCACTGCATAATATTCCATGGTGTGTATACACCACAATTTGTTTATCCATTCATCTGTTAACGGACACCTGGTTTGTTTCCATCTTTTGGCAATTGGGAATAATGCCGCTATGAACATCGGTGTGCAGATGTCTCTTCTTGTCTCAGCTCTCAGTTCTTTTGGGTATATACCTATGAATGGTATTGCCAGGTCCCGTGGCAAGTCTATATTCAACTTACTTAGGAACTGCCAAATAGTCCTCCACAGTAGCTGTATAATTCTACATTCTCACTAACAGTGAATACGTGTTCCTATCTCTCCACATCTTCTCCAACATTTAGTTTAGTTTTCTGACTTTTTAATAGCAGCCAGTCTAATAGGTATGAAATGATATCTCATTTTTTTTTCTTTTCTCATTGTCTGCTTGTTGTCTGTTTTGTTTTTTCTTTAGGAGGCACTGGGAACCAAACCCAGGACCTCTTATGCAGGAGGTGGGTGCTCAACTGCTTGAGCCACATCTGCTCTTCCTCGTTGTAGTTTTGCTTTACATTTCCCTAATCACCAGTGATGAACATTTTTTCATGGAATGCTACTGATTTTTAGGTGTTGACTTGTACCCCACCACTTTGCTGTATTCATTTATTAGCTCTAGGAGCCTTGTTGTGGATTTTTCAGGATTTTCTGTATTTAGGATCATATCATATGCAAATATAGAAAGTTTTATGTCTTCTTTTTCTTTTATTTGGATGCCTTTTATTTATTTTTCTTGCCTAATTGCTCTGGCAAGTGCTTCCAGTACAATGTTGAATAATAGCAGTGACAGTGGCCATCCTTGTCTTGTTCTAGATCTTAGAGGGAAAGCTTTCAGTCTTTCAGCATGCCCTTTATCATGTTGGGGAAGTTTCCTTCTATTCCTAGTGTTCTAAGTATTTTTTATCAAGAAAGGGTGCTGTATTTTGTCAAACGCATTTTCTACATTGATTGAGATGATCAAATGGTTTATTCCCCTTCATTCTGTTAATTAATTAATTAAGTAATTACTTTGATTGAGTCTGTTAATCTGTTAACTTATTCTGTTCATTAAGTAAATTAATTAGTTACTTTAATTGACTTTCTTATGTTGAACCTTCTTGCATACCAGGGATAAATCCCACTTGGTCATGGTGTATAACTGAAGCTTAATTTTATGAGCTTCACCATCAATCTTTCCTTGACTCAGAGACTTTGAAACTAAACCTAGAGTCATGGCTGGGGACATAGGAGGAATCCAGTAGGTGCCACAGTTCTAGCTCCCCACTCCCTTGTCATATTTCATTGATTTAGATGGGCAGATGATTCACTATAGGGCAATCAGAGATCTTCACCTGCATTTTCAAGCAAAGGGGAAAGGAGTACCCATCTGTGGTGATTAGCTTGTGAAAAGCGAAGCTTTTGACAGCCATATTCTGGAAGCATGGAAGAAGCATGTCTGAGAAAAATGATGCCCAGAACTGAAAGATGGGCAGATTCTGGTGGTGATGGTCCCTGATTCTCATTATCCTAGAGGACTAGATCCATTTCACCCCTTCTCTTGGTTAGCTGGGACAGTCCAATATGTTTCTAGGAGAGTCTCTTTTTTCCCTAAGCTGATTTTGAATTGTGTTTCTGTCACAACTCAGAGTTCTACTATATTTTGCCTAGAAAATGATGATTTAGGGTCATATAACTATCTTCAGATTTTTAAAGGGCTAGTAGGTAGAAGGAAGAGAATTTTTTTAAATAACTGTGATAACTAGTCTAAGATTATGAAGGAGGTGAACGGTCTCAATAGCTTCAAGAGCTTTTTAGTGATTAGAGCTGAAATGGGTTTCTCATTGAAGAAACATTCACATTGTGGGATAGGTGACCATTTCCCAGGAGAGAGTTTGGACCAGATGATCCCTGAGGTTTCTTCCAACTTGAAGGTAGAGTATTTTACCTGAATGTAATTTTGGGAGTAGTTGGAGGTTAGTTTGAACATGGTATTTTGTGATCAGAATACAGATATTGGCTCAGTTAAGAACTCTGCATCATTTTGTTGGTGATGATATACATGTACTGTGGTAAAACAATTGATTTGATTAGTGAGATGTCTAATGTACATCTAAAATTGAAGAAGCATGAGTGTTGCCTCTCCTTTGGCAGTGAACATTTCTGTTCTTCTCTAATCCACCCCTGCTCCCTGTCCCTACCACAGACTATTGATCTTTATAGCTACTTACCTTGACCTCTCCTTTAGTCAGACCACTCACATTTATGGTGTATTTTAAAGTAAACCTGTTTAAAATTAAGGTTAACCTACATAGAGAAGAGTGTAAATTATAAACGTACAGCTTGATGGATTTGCCAAAGTGAACACTCAAATACCTCTCATCCAGATCAAGAAATAGAGCATTGCAAGACCCCAGAAGGTTTCCCTAATGTCATCTTCCAGTCACTGTGGAATGAGGGAGTATATTATTGTCAATTCCAAATGAGATTTTATTTAAAATTTCCGCCTAGAAGCAGTGTTAGAGCGATTTCTATTTCATGGTACTACGTTTCCATGAGTGAGTAGGTTCTGAATTCTGTGCCTCTGACTTTTAGAACATAGCCCATTGCTAGGTTAAGAATAGACTTCTGTATATAAACCACACTTTTTGGATACACTTTTGTTCTTTAGTGGATACTGATTTTCCTAATTGCTGGCTTAGAAAGCATGATTTTCAACTGCAGGACCAAAACTCTCATGTGATTTATAAATGGGCGGTTATTCCAAGGGTTCACTCAGCTAATTTAGAGTTAATTATGTTTCAGAGGTTTCTAACTTCAGCCTCCATTTTTATGGAGGTATTATTTATGCACAAGTGACTTGCTAGAGGCACAGGGCAGCTTGTGCAGTTAATCTCCATGCACTAGGTAGAGAAATCTAATTTTATTTTCATCCAAGTACGGAATATATCAGACTGGCCAAAGCATTTTGTATAAGGACAAAGTTCAAATGTTTATGGCTTTATTTTTTTGAGTGGACTTGTAAAACAAAAGGAAATATAGATAATAAAACTAATATCAGAATTGTTTTCAATCTAGTTAAATTTGGTATGTGTTTATATCTCTACTTTGAAGACTTTTGGTTCACTTTAAAACATTATTAGGGGCCAAAAAATATTTCCTCTTCTGCTTTCTAACCTGTGCTTTGAAACCTGGTACATAATGAGTGTTTATTATATGTTGATTGATTGAATATTTTTTCCTGTTGGAAGTATATGTTTAGTGTAAATTGAATAATAGTCAATATATTTGAAGAATGAAGGATTATGGGTTGTTTTTTTTTTTTTTTAAGGAGGCAATGGGGATTGAACCCGGGACTTCATATATAGGAAGCAGGCACTCAACCACGGAGCTATACCCGCTCCCCAGCATTATGTTTTTAGTTGTGTTTCTTTTGACACCTAATTTTATCATAATACCCATTTCAGGTTTTTATTAGAGCACTCTTAAACTGATAGTGCTCTTAAAATATAGATCTTCATCTCAGTTCCATATACTTTTTGTTTATTTGTTTATAACACATGTGTACCCACCACCCAATTTAATAAATAAAAGAAACCAATTAAATTCCCCTGTGTACCCCTCTTTGTTCCCTTTACTCTGCCACCCCCAGGAACTACTCTGATTTGATGTTTATTATTCTTTTGCATATTTTCATCCTTCTCCTAAATACACATATTTCCTTAAACAATGCATACTATTGTTTTTCCATTATTCAAACTCTAAAACTGGAGAAACTTGGCAAGCACCATCTTAAACTAAGTTGATCAAAGTTAACATCTCTAGTAATGAGACAATCTGACATCGAGAGAAAGATACATTGCTTATATAGTATTCCTGCCAAAAGTGTCCAGCCTACATCTAATCATGAAGAAGCATCCGAAAATCCAAATTGAGGGTTATTCTACAAAATAAATACTCTGTACTCTTAAAAAATGTCAGTATTTTGAAACACAAAGAAAGACAGAAGAACCTTTCCATATTAAAGAAGAATAAGGAGACTTGACAGGCAAATATAATACATAATCCTGGATGGAATCTTGGACCAGAAATAAATGCTGTAAATGATATTATTAAGACAGTTGTCTAAAGTTTGAAGGTCTATTAATGAGGTATTATTATTGCATTAATGTTAACTGTCTTGATTTGGATAATGGTACTGTGGTTAAATAAGTACATGTCCTACGGAAACATACACTGAAATACTTGGGAGTAGAGGGTATAATGTCTGCAACTTATTTTCAAGTGGTTCAGAAAAAAAATATTTTTATGCATATAGAGTAAAGCAATAAAGCGACAAAATGTTGACAATTGGTGATTCTGGTTGAAGTGTACTGTCATTGCAACTTTTCTGAATATTTGCAATTATTTAAAAAAAATAAGAATCTTCCTGAGGTATACCCAGGAGTGGAATCGCTGGGTTACAGGCTATGAAAACCTTTGAATTTACTAGAGACTGCCAAATTGTTTTCCAGTGTGACTGTACTAATTGCATTCCCATTTTTCTACATTCTCACCAACACTTGTTATTATCAGATTTAAAAAGTTTTACCTACCTGATAAGTGTGAAATAGTATCTCATTGTGGTTTTAGTTTGCATTTCTCTGATTATAACAAGACAGAAGTTCTTTTCAATGTTTAGCCATAAGGCTTACTCTTATGAATTGCTTGCCATATCCTTAGCCCAATTTTGTAGTGGGTTTTTTGGCTTTTTCTTATTAATTTGTTGAAGGTCTTTCTATATTCCGGAAATTAATCCTTCGTCAGTTTGACATATTGTAGATACCCAAAGAGGTTTAACTAAAATATAAAATAATGAGTTATATTTTATACTTGAGTTACACAGAATAAACCAGGTCAGAGGGCAGAGAAAATATTGAACATCAAGTGTGTAGGGGCTGGGTTGGAGACAAGTTTCTGTTTACAGATCTCTTCTTGCTCAGTTAAATAATATGAGGCAACTTGAACTTGCATTCTTATCTCTGGCCTCTCTGAAAAAGGTTATTTTTAGAGAACTGGCACTGTCCCCAGTGTATTTCATTTAGAGATGTGCTGAATAACTTGTTCCCTCTCCCTCTAGACTTAAAAGAAATTTCTATATTGCTAAATAATGAAACTCTTGCACTGCTAAATATTGGCCCGTACTTGATTGGGTAACCTGCTCCGAATGGTATTTCAATGTCTACAGAGCAAGAGGTTAATTCAGTAGGGATAATATCTTGACCCATCCTCTAATACTAATGAAATCCATTTCAGAGATAATGAAGGAAACAAAAGAGATGCTACTACTCAAAAATAAAAAGACAAACGACCCAATTAAAAAGTGGGCAAAAGACTTGAATTGACATTTGTCCAAAGAAGAAATATAAATGACAAAAAAAACACGTGAAAAAATGTTCAACATCATTAGCAATAAGAGAAATGCAAATCGAAGCTACGATGGATATCATTTCACACCTATTAGAATGGCCACTATTAAAAAGACAAGTGTTGGAGAGGATGTGGAGAGATAGGAACACTTATTCACTGTTGTTGGGAATGTAGAATGGTACAGCCACTGTGGAGGACTGTTTGGCAGTCCCTAAAGAAGTTAAATATAGATTTGTCACATGAACCAGCAATACCACTACTGAGTATATACCCAGAAGAACTGAGAGCAGCAACACAGGCAGACACCTGCACCCTGATGTTCATAATGGTGTTATTCACAATTGCCAAAAGTTGGAAACAACCCAGGTGTCCATCAACCGATGAATGGATAAACAAACTGTGATGTATTCATACCATGGAATGTTATGCAGCTGGAAGAAGAAATGAATTTGTGAAGCATATAACAACATGAATGAAACTGGAGGACATTATGTTGAGTGAAGCAAGCCAGACACAAAAGTACAAATACTGTATGATTGCACTACTATGAACTAAATATATTATATAATCTCATGGAGTTAATAACTAGAATATGTATCACCAGAAAATAGAATGAGATTAGAGAATGGAAGCCTGATAGTTAACTTGTGCAGAATTGGTAAAAGGTTGAGAAATAAATAGAAATGGTGAAAGCACAGCATAGTGTTTGTACTATGTAATTACAAACTGTTATGGGTATGACAGTAATTACAAACTGCGATGGGTATGACAGTGGTTGAAAGGAAAGTCTAAGGTCATGTATATTACTAAAAAGAAAGCTAAAAAATGTAACATGGGACTGTAAAGCATAGTAAAACCTCATGTAAAATATGAATATGGGTAATATTGAAAAAAAAAAAAAAAAAAA
>JAQZBX010065577.1:0-16278 GCA_029593785.1 Cabassous unicinctus | reverse complement strand
CTAATATATTCTATCTGATGGAAAACAAAAGGCATATTAGTCCAGCTGATATTCAGTACAAGTAGATCTTTACAATTAACACAGCCTACCTAAAAGGGTAGGGAAGGATTGTCTCATGTGAATATCATTCCTTTTTTTGTTTTGAAAATAACTGGATAGTGATGGAATTCACCAATTGCTGAATATTAATTTTCTGTAAAATATTTATGTATGTTTTTATCTGTGAGCATTTTCTCTACCTTTGGAGTCTGAAAATGATGTTTCTTACCCAGGAGGAGAATGCCTGGTCTCAATATTCCCTCTGCCCCCAAGGAGCTCAGAGTTTAGTTGGAAGATAAGACAGAAACACAGAAAAAGTGTCCTGTTTGAAAGGTTGCTAAAATATGAAAAATATATACTTTATCACCTGTATAATCTTGGTCATGTCACTACTCCTCTCTGACTCTCAGTTTTATATATTAAAGGAAAGTATTAGCAAAGTTAGTGTAGTTGTTATGAATCCAGTCTCTGATATCTAATAGCCTGATTTGAACCATGGCTCTTTTATCACTCACTACAGATCTCAATCCTTTCTGAAAAACCTTTAGGGCCAGAGGTGTTTCCAAACAAAGAGCTTGGGGGAAAGAGTTAGGAAGGTGATAAACATATATTACACACACCCCTCTCTCCCAGCAAGCATTCAAGCAATAATCAAACAAATAATTTTGCAGCAAAACATATGAATATTAACAATAATCGTGATAAATAAAGATTATTATTAGTGTTATGTCAATTCAGGTCAGGTTTTACCACAAAAAATGAGCTCAGGTCAGATCAGGTTTGACTGCCAAATAAACTTAAAAGAAAGCTTTCCATTTCGAAGCCTTTTGGATTTAAGCAACTGTGAACCAAGAGAAAATGAACAAATTTCTTTATATTTCAGTTTCCTCATTTGCAAAATGGGCATAATATATGGACATAATTCACAAGGTTTTGTTTGGATTAAATGAATTAATATAAGTAAATCATTTGGAGTAATACATGGCCCATAGTAAATATTCACTTCTAAATAAAAGCTATTGTCATTTTTACCTACTCTTTTGTCGCTTCCACTTCTGGTAGTCCATGATTCTATATAATTAAACAATATTTAAATAAAGTTTAGGCATATAGTAGGAGAGATTTCATGACTCATGATCTTATGGAATAACTGTCATAAGAATTTCACAAAACTAAATTGCCATAATGGTCTCATAATATGAAACTGTGCAACCCAAGGTGGGATGATCAATAAATTTCATAGACGAATTGGAATTTAAGATAACCTTAAAGGAAAATGTTTTTTGAAAGCTGAAAAGGAAGAAGATACCATCAGTTAAGAAGTGGAAAGAGAATAGGATGTACAATCAAACAGACTTGACTTTGAATATGGCTTCAGCACTTACAAGCTTTGTGATATTAGATAAGCTATTTATCCTCCTTGAGACTTATTTCTCCTATTTAAAGAAATGGAAGCAATAATATATATCTTTCAGAATTGTTGGGAGGCTTGCAAATATGTACATAAAGAACAAAGCCAGTAAGTCCTCCATAAGATTAGCCATGAAAGGAGAATGAACAGATTTCAGGTCAACATCAGGAAAGTCTTTCTTACAGGTTTCTCAACACTGGATTGGTTTAACTTGTGAAACTCCCATCACAAGGTTTTTTAAAAACCAGCTACCTAACTTATTTAAAAAGAGAGGTGAGAATACTGGTGTCACTCACTCCCAACCTTTCCAGTGCCGAGATTTTATAATAAGAGATTATGAATAGTTATTTGGAAATTTATTTTAATTCAAGGTTTCCCTTTTAGGTTGAGAATTCTAACCCCTGGAAGTTAGTGGTCTAACTCTGGCATGTTGAGGATAGCAGAGAGAGAGTTAGGTGAATTAGGTAAACTCAGCTATGGATATCCTTCAATGCCAGGTGAGGAAAAGCCAAAGGAAATAAGGTTGACATATATTTAAGGTACCTTTTACACTGCAGGTGCCCTGTAACAGTCTCCCTAAGATGCTTCTTGCCTCTATAGAATGAAATTAGAAGTCTTTCATTACTTGTCTCTTCTCTGCCCCTCTTCTTGGTTCTCTTTTTCCTTCCTCTTCTTCTGCCCTTCCTCAGCTCCATCCTCACTGTCATTTTACCCAGGTACATCTCAAAACAGTTTTCAAGAGGGCTGGTGCTGTGAGTTAGAAGGAGAAACATGATAGCTTATCCTTCCTGGCATGTCTGAATGTCTTCTCAACTCCTTGAAGGAAAGGCACTAAATAAACCCAAACTATTATTACCACCAAGTGTCATACAAAATAGGGTGTATTATTGGTGCCAAATAAATAATTCCACTTGGCAAGTAAATAGAACAAGAGTGTGACTAGTCTGTAGGCTGCCTGGGACACACGTTATACTGAGATAGAACTTTGGAAGGAGTCATATTTCAAGATATCATTATGGGACTCATGTCCTTTCAAATGAATATTTTTAAATAATTTAGAATTCATGAAGGCATTGCTGGGAATGAGTATCTACACTCTCCCTTAAAGAGTCAAGGTTTAGGTCTGCTAAGTCCAGTAGAGCTCACCCATCAGCAATATTTACAATGATGGAATCCTCAGCTCACTTAGCTTTTGTTGTTATCCACTAATTTAAAACTTGTGATTGTTTGAGAATGTGAAGCCAATATTTGAAATATCCAATAGTAGCATTTATAAATATAATAATACTAGTATTCAATGAGAACCATTTCATACCTTAAGATATGTATAACAGGCACTCCACTAAGCACTTAAGATGTATTCCCTGATTTGAATGTTACAATGACCCTACAAATTTTGTACTATTATCATTATGCCATATTATTATTAAAAACTGAGGGTGCACAATGTTAAGTAAGCTTCCTAAGGTCATATAGCTGGTAATTGGTGGAACATAATCTTCTGACTTCAGTTTGACTAAATCACAAGCTTAACTAACAGCTACTCTAAAATGACTCTTGTATAAAGGCAAAGTTTGTGAAACAATTTAATACTTTAAAATATTCAGAGGAAATGTTAAAGAAACCTTCGAAACAATTATTTTCCAAATATTCTCACACAAATTAGAAAGATGTACTTATATTTTTAATAATATGCTAATTCCATATCATTCCCAGCTGTTGCTTAAATGATATTAACTAAGGATATCCACCAGGCAACACTTATACTTTTAGTATTATAGTTTTAGTAAGTAAAGGAAAACCACAGGTCCTTATATTTTCTAATTTGGGCTAGTCTGCTCTAAATGAGAATGAAATTGTTCTAAGAAGCTTTAGGGAAGGGAGAGTCCTGGAATTAAATATATGGTGTTGACTGGCTTAGAAAACTCTTTCTTACAGATCCTTGTAATGCATCTCAATTTGAATTAGCAGGCTCCAGATTCATGATCTTAACTGCTTCTTACTCTGATCTTTCTGTGCCCACCAGATGTAAATAATGGTGAATTATTTCCAATTATCTGTGTTCTTATGCAGCCAATGATTGGGGTCTAGAAAATGGCTGCTTTTTCACTAATGTATTACTGTCATCTGCCTGTTCTGTGGCTAGTAATATGGCTACAGCATGACAAAATTGCAAATTAAACAAAGGGAATTTTCAGTTTAGTGTAGGGATAAGAAAGAATGACAGAATCATTATATCTAGTTTGTATGGTTTTGACACCAAATGACCAAATTCAGGAAAATCTCTTTCCTTTCTCTAGGCCTAAATTTACCATATGAATAGTTAAACAGATACTTTATGAGTGAATATTGGAGTGAATGTACACATAAAGAATAAAAAGACCAGCTGACCTCCAAGGTGCAACATTTCAGGGAGACAAGGTTTCTCTTTCTGGCTGAGGCATGTTTCAGGACCACGGACAGCAGCAGGGCAGTTCCTGGGATTGGAAATAATTGGAAAGCCTATTCCTGGCTTTAGTTTGGAGAAGGCTCAACGTCTCCATAGTTTCTTAGTCTGAGGCTGTAGCAGTTTGGCAGTTTGATATAGTTATGAATTCCAAAAATAGATATTGGATTATGCTTGTAAACTGGTCTGTTAATCTGGGCATGATTAAGTTATGATTAGGGTGTTGACTGGGCCATGTCAATAGGATGTTGAGCCCCACACCTTGGTGGGTGGGGAATCAAATATAAAAGACATGGCAAAGGCAAAGTTGTAATAGTTCTGATGTTGGAGCCTTGAGCTGGAGCCCCGGGAAGTAAGAGAGCTTCGTCATGAGGAAGGAGAGAAGGTCCCGGGATAGAGACAAGCCATTTGCCTGAGTCTACAGCTGGCCTTGTGGAGAGAGGCAAAGCTTAGAGAGCCTCATGGTCTACAGCTGACCTTGTGGAGGAAACAGGGGAGTTGAGCCCAGAGAGAAACGGAGCCCCGGGAAGAGAGGAACCCAAGAAGCCTGAACCCTGGAAAACGTCGGCAGCTGTCTTGCCCCAACACGTGGCAATGGACTTTGGTGAGGGAAAAACCTACACTTTATGGCCTGGTAACTGTGGACTTCTACCCCAAATAAATACCCTTTATAAAGAACAACCGATTTCTGGTATTTTGCATCAGCACCCCTTTGGCTGACTAATACAGAGGCCAATAATTAAAATATTATAAAACCTTAGTATTGACATTCAACTTCATCATAACATTAGTAACTTCATGGGAATCTTTGACCTTTAACTCAGGAAGAAATGGGCATTTCAAGCTTTCTGACAGGGCCAATGACAGTCAGGAGGGTCTCTGTAGTCCAAATGAGATGCAATCTAGAGGCCACTTTATTTATATGTGGAAGACCAGACCCTCATTCTTCTCCTAGAGCAAATGCCTAAGAATGTTGTGTCAGCTTTGCTTTAGATCTGGCCTAGTTTAGAAGATGAATCAGCAGCTTTCCAAAGGATATAGAAAAGCAGTTCCAATTTAAATCCTCCTTCATCCATGCCAGTCCCTGTTCAATGAACCTAGCTCCCTAGGCTGAAGAACCTTGCAGAAAGTCTAACCTGATGGGACTTGCAGCTCAGATTTCCAGTCTTGATTACTTGCCCCCATTTTTCAATAAGCAATCAATTTTAATCACTTACAGCTGGCCCATAACCAGAAGCTAGGCTGCTGGGAGAAACTAGCTTTCGACAGGGTAAAAGGAAAATGGAAAATGAAGTACACATAACCTACCTTGGTGAAATGAAACTGCTACTGTTTTCAGGATTTTAAATCACTATCAATCAGTCATGGTATAGCTGGTTTTAATATAATATCTTCTTGTTATCTGGTGTTATTAAAACTCAGTTCTAAAGTGGAAAAATAAACAAAAAATACATTTCAAATTCAAATGTGGAACTTTTTTTCCTTTTAGCTGGAGAAAGGATAACTTCAAGATAATTTAGCTCCTGCTTGCATTCTTGTATACATGCATGCATTTATCCACTCATTCAACATTTACCCATCACACCAAGCATTTTGCTAAGTTCCAGGGTTATTTAGAGTAAAAAAGACTGGTTCTGACATCAGTAACCTTACAGTCTACAAGAGACAGATGAGTAAATATATTATTAAAATACAGTGACAGTTGAGTCCTCTTTTTCCCTTACTCTCCATATCCAATTTGTTAGCAAATATGACAGATTTTACCTTAAAATATGAATTGAATTCTGTCTTTTATCTCCATCTCCACTTCTAATACCCTTGTCCAAACCACCATCATCTTTTGTCTGTAATACTAAAATATCTCCTAGAATGTCTCCCTAAGTTTGCTATCATCCCACACCTATAATCCATTGTCCACAAATAGCCCAAATGAGTTATTGATTTTTTTAAAAAACATATAGTAAATCATGCCAATTTCCTGATTAAAATAAGTGGGCTCTTGATGCACATAAACATCCTACAATTTCCAACATAAATTTACCCTACAAAACTCATTTCCTGCTACCCCTACTTGCCCTACAGGCTCTAGCCAGATGGACCTACTTTTGGCTCCTCATTGTCCTAAATCTTTGCATGGCTTGTTCCTTCTTGTCATTCAGGCTTCAGCTTAAATGTCACAGTCTCAGAGAGGTCTTTCTTTACCATATCCTCTATAGTTGCCTTTTAGGTACTCTCCACTGCATCATCCTGCTTGATTCTCTTTATGGTACTTACCTAATATCTTTTTCATTGTTTGTGTTATCTGTCTCTGTGACAACAGGGATCTTGTCTATATTGTTTGCCACTTCATTTGCAGTGCTTAGAACAGAACCTAGCAAATAGAGCAGCAAATTAATCTTCATGAGGGTGGAGGTTTTTTAAAATTGTTCCAGTTGCTCCCTAATGGCAAGCACAATGACTAGTTTTGGAGAGTCTCCAAAACTCTAAGCTGAATGAGGTTTCTGAGAAAGGCTCCTTATCCAAGATGGTGGAGCAAAATACATGGGCAAAACATCTTGCTCATTATAGATTCAAGGTGAAAAGTGGCGGCATAGGATGAAATATGTCTGTATTTTCCTTTATTAATAATAGTAGCAAAAAATGTTACTCATTGGAAGTCACAGTATTTTGAGAGGAAACAAAAAATATTATATCCTCAAATTGCTCCCTCTGTCATGTATAAATTTGCATTCTGTTTACATGTATACATGCACATGTGAATAAGTGTGCATGTACATCTTTTGTATTCAACCAAAAGATGGCAAAAGTATTAGCCCATCTGTCTACACATATAGGCAAAAATCAGTTTCCCATGAAAATTCCTAAAATTTGTCCATCATCCCACCCAAATATGTATCCTCCCTAACCTGTCCTGATATCTGTAATGCCCATATTATTCATTAATCCAAGTTACATTGAAATCACTCTGCTATAATAAAAAAATAATTACATGGGAGGATCCATAAGACTGATCTTTATCTTTGCTCAGAACTTTTCATTTTACAAAGCACTGACAAATTTATTACTTTTTTTAGCCTCATAGAGACTATTCCTCCCATTTTACAGATGGGGAAACTGAGGCCAAGAAAGTTCCAATGGTTTGTTCAAAGTGTAACAGCTAGTTTGTGACAATTCCAAGGTCAAAGCCTAAGTCTTTTGGCTTTCCACCTACTGTGACCTACTATAACAAGCCCCTTGGCTTGACTTTAATTATTTATTTATCCCAAGGATAAATCAGAGTAGGTGACCCAACACTGGTAAGTTTTGGGAAATAGGATAGTTGAAGACAAAGTGCTATAGGAAGGTATGATAGTGAAGTGAAGGTATGATAGTGAACAAGGGGAGGTTTGGTATATCTGAGCAATAGTCTGAATGGGGGAAACTTTGACTAGATCTGCGTAAGGAGCTTCAAATGGTCATTTCCTTTCTAGGGTATCTGGCCTCCCAATTATTCCATCTTCACTGGTATTAATCCATCACCAGACTCAGAGCCATTTTCCAAGTTATTAATCATTTGGGAGCACTGCTGCCTCAGCAAGAATCTGACATGGTGACTGCTAAAAACCAGGAGAAGACAAGGAAAACTGGAGATGGGCAGTGAGACAGCCAGCCACAGGAACTCAAAAAGGACACTGCAGAAGAGTCAGAGAGATACCTCAACAGAGGTGCCAGAGACTATTACCCCTAGAGCAGACAGAAAGTGAGCACATGGGACCACTGAACAATTTAAAAGTATAATTCATCAACTTCTTTGCTGCCCAAACATCACTGCAGAAGAATACTTTAATCTAGGATCTGAAATTAAGCCATTCCATTCCAAATTTTAAAGTGTACTCAATGGAAAATGAAGTCAAAAATTCCCTTACCTGCATTCCAGTTGAAAATGACCTTTGAAGACTATGCTGTAGGTGGCAGAGTCAGTTCAGTCCACTGCTCTAGATTGAAACCAAGTAGTGTGTTCTAGGAGGTTTGCCCTCTGTTGAATTTCCCATTCCCACTGGATAGCTAATGATGGGATTCAGGACTCAGTAACAATTAGTCTGAGATTAAGACTTGGATCCCATATGGGCCAGTTGGCCTGCTGTATTCCTTGATCAGATACTATTTCTAACCCAAGCCACCTACTCAACCTGACCATGACCACAAACTTCCCCTGCTCCCACTCAAAGACTAAAATCTGACCTCAGCTACAAACAATAATACTTACTCCTAAAATGAGCCACAGACCATCATCTAACCCTGGCCTCAGAATTAGCTATTACCCCAGTCAGTGTAAGGCCATTCATGAAATCATTTATTCAACAAATATTGAAGTGCCTGCTATGTCCTAGGCTCTCTGCTGGGCACTAGGCTTATGGTAACAAACAAAACATCCATGAGAGAAAAAGAGATAGTTAATGAATTACAATGTTTATACATATTTACTGTGATTAATTTACTCCAAACATAAATTGACTCATAACCCCCAGGCACAGACTGAGCCTTAATCCCAGGCATATACTGAGTCACAGTCGAGACTGGATATCCACACCAACTACAAACTTGGAGAATTTATAGGAAAAACTTTTTAAAACCACTTCAGGCAATACTGGCATTAGGTGGCCAATAGAGATCTGACAAGGTGCAAAAACAATCATTCATTGCATGCTGATATGGAGAAAAGCCAAAAAAATAATAAAAATTCTCAATGATACTGAAAAAGAGATCATCAATGTGATAAAGACATCTGTGTGCACATTAATTATTGTTGGAGTACAGAGAAAGAGATGGAGGAAAGGATGGAGTGAACGACAACATCTAGAGTTGTTTGGGGGGGGCGGTGAGAATTGAACAGTCAGAACATAGGGGCAGAGAAAAGGGTCCTAAACAGAAATATCAGCAAGTCAAACTTGGAGTGTGGACTACTCATGGTGGAATACTCATGGAGATGAAATGGATTTCTTTGGATTAGAGGATTCTTTTAAGGTGGGCTCAGGATGGAAGAGTGGGTGGGGGCATTTTATGGCCAGTCCTAAATGCCAGTTCCCTGAGAGCAAAAGAATATGTTTTAAAGTTCAGTTTGAAAAATATTTTTCCATTTCCATTAAGAAAAAACTATGAGCTTTTTACTCTTTTTGTATACCCAGAACCTAGTATAAATCTTCTAAACATACTCAATTAGTTTGGATGGAATAAGAACAAGAAGGAAGAAAAGGAGATGGAAAAGGCAAGGGAAGAAGATGGGAAGATTCAGCTGGCCAGATCATCCTCAATCAGTGAAGTCAACGATAATGCCACCAAGAGATAGAAAAACTCTCTAGAAAAGGATCTCATTGCTTAAATCACCTTAAATTAGTCTAACAAGGAACAATTCTTTAGCTTCCACATTGGGATTTTCTGTAGCTGAGTTTTTGGTCTCCAGTCCTCCTGCTGATTTTCAGGGCTACTGAAGCATTAGTTAAGCTTATGAGGTTAGAGGGTAGAAATCCTGCTGATGAAAGCTTAAGTTGAGAGGTTAATTTTTCTTCACCACTGAACTGAATTCCTTAGGGTGTAAAAGCCAGGGAAAGTCACTTAATAGATTGATATCACAGATTCTTTTGACTCCAAGAAACTAAACTCAGGTATTATGCCCCTGTTCCACCTGGCTCTGCTAAAGGGTCAAGATATAGGAGGAGAAAAGGATAAAAAAGAGGAACTAATTCAGTGCAATTGAGGTTAATACCACTCAAAGCCTCAATCCATGTTAGCAGCTAATCCAGTTAGTACAGCTTTCATGGGGAGCTTTGATAAATCCTTTAGCCTCTTGCTGGGACCACAGGCCCTTTAATAGCTCTGCATTCATGGGGAGATCCATCAATAATGCAGCAGATCTGACACTTGTCAGGCTTTAAACAACAGCATGTTAACCCAAACCAAGGCCCAATTCAAGGTCAGAGTCTTCCCAGACATCACCAGCCCTTGCTGACTCTCACCTACTACAGCATTCCATAGCTTTAAGTCATCCAATACAGCATTTAAATTTGTAATAATGTGTTTCTCAAGTTATTTGTTGAGTGATTAAACTGTTATTCCCAACCAGATTGTAACTAGGAACTATACTTTAGATTTCTAAAAAACCATGCCCAGAAATGCCTAGACACAAGGCTTGGCATGTAATAGCTCAAAAAATGTCTGCTTTTATTGATTTACTAATAACAACAACCTTTTTGATACCAAGATTTAATGCATTTACCAAAAGACATGGACTATGAGTTCTGTTCTCCTCTCTCTGCGAGGCACCCTGATATGCTGTGTTGCCATTTTGGACCTCTTGCTATTTCATTTTGTAAATGGTAATCCAAATTCTTGACTAATTCTTTAATACTCATAGACAAAATTGTGCAGATGAAATTTGATTTTAATATTTCCAATCTATTTTAATTGTCTCTTATCTTCCTCTCCTTTCTATGTGTCTCTCCTATCCTCTCACAGACCTCTATTTACACTAGTCCCTGAATATCCAGAAGGCTTCAAATAGTTGTCCTAATAGCATCAGTGCACCTAGAGTTCAGCTATCATTTTCTTTTGTCATCATCACCATCACCTACTAGTTTCTATCTTCTATTACAAATTTACAATGCCTCTAACTCTGATAAACACTTCCAATATATCCTCTCAATATCTGTTGACAGCAGTACTAAGAAATTTATGCTATCATTTGACAGTTGAGGAAACTGAGATTCAAGATAGTGACTTAATGAAGAATGCACATATAATGAGAAGTTTATTATTTTTGTTTTTTCCTATTAGTGTTGATCCATAGAAGCTGTGGTAGGTTGAGTAATGTACCCCGACAAACACCTGTTCTTAATTTTAATCCATGTCCCTGTGGACCCATTGTAAATAGGACCTTATGAAGATAATTTTTAGTCAAGTTGTGGCCATCTAAACCATCTAAACCAGCGTGGGTCTTAATCCATATTTCTGGAGACCATATAGAGAGAACTTGGAAGTCACAGAAGCCAGAAAGAAGAGGACCACACCATGTGATGGTAGGCAGAGATAAGAGCAAAGAAATCCCAAGGATTGATGGCAGCCAGCACCAGAGTGCTACAGATTTCAGGAAGAAGGTAAGTCTTGCCAATATCTTGATTTTGGACTTCTCCTAGTCTTAGAAACATGAGCCAATAAATTTCTGTTGTTAAGTGAAACCAGTTTGTGGTATTTGTGATAGTAGCTCTAGCAACCCAAGACCAAAGCTGCCATATCAGAAAGGATTACATCCACTAATTCATACTAAAATGTTAAAGACTCACCTCCAACCAGTCTATTCATGATGTTAAATGTCATGCACTCATCTAACAGAAACACTTACATGGGGTAAGTTTCAGGGATATTTCAGAGTAGTTGGACATGCCAAATTATTCTGGATAGGAAATTACCTGTTCTGCTCAAAAGCAAGGGCAATTCTTACACAAGTATCTTGACAACCTAACAGGTAAAGAAAAGAAGGGCCTTCCTTGGCAATCTTAGCCAAAGAGTCAGCCTCTAGTGGGAAGCCACTGGACAAGGGAGGATGCTTAAGAACCTGTCCTGTACCCAGCACTAATTGTGTGACCTCAGTCTTTCCAGATATTACATGGGGACTGGTGTTTAGCTATGCAATCTTCAAGTTCTCTTCCATTATTCCAAGAGTTATTTTTCTGTTAAGATGATGATAAAATACCTTTCCACCTGTATGTTATTTAATGCTGCCTCATCTGCCCGGTAAGCAGTCCTGCCTGTGATAAAAGGACAAATAATTTAACACAGCCTAGTAAGTGAGGTCAGGAAGGCACCAGGTCTGCAAGCTCTGCAGATGTTTTATTGACACTGACATGAGTAAAATATCTAGTTCATTTCAGTAACTGCACTCTCTCTCTTTGGCTATTGTACAAGCATGTGTCCACCATCCTCACTTTAAGTTTCCCCCAGAGGTCACATAATTTATTCATTCTCTACGCTGAATTACTAAAGCCCCCAATGCTGAAGATTTATGGCTAAAAATACAGGTTTAAAGTGATACCCGGTACCACTTAAAAACTGGGTAACTTTGAGAAAATAAATTTTTCTCTCTGAGTCTCATTTTGCACATCAAGAAAATAGAGGTAACAATAACTGTTAATTCTTATTTTGTTATATGGAAAAATAAATTAATGCATAGAGTAAAAATGTTCTAGTTCCAGTAACTGTAACTATAGAGTAGCTTGTGTTTGACTAACTCATAACCAGATGATAATTTGATCATTTTAAACTGTGGATAAAATTTAAAAGAAACACCACTATTTGAAGGCACTGAGAGTGACCAAAATCAGGCAAAGTTGTATAACTGGAAGTATTTTAATAGAGAAAGTTTATGTTGTGTATATGTTACCAGAACAAAAAAATAACTCATGAACTCTACAACTCAAAGAATGAACCATAATGTAATCCATGTACAATATTTAACAGTATAATTATAATATTGGTTCATCAATTATAATAAAGGTATCACAATAATGCAAAATGTTAATAGTAGGGAAAGTTAAACATGTGGGGGAATATATGGGAACTCTGCATTTTCTGCATGACTTTTCTATAAACTTACAACTGCTCTCATAAAAAATTATAAAAATTTTTAAAAATTGACTTAAATTTTAAGAAAATAAAACAGCAGGCAGAAACTAAAGCGGATTCTACCCGTGAATGAAGGAAACTACATGGGGTGAGATCCATGCTTACTCAGTTGTTGTTGTTGTTTTACCCCTGAGGACAATCTCTGGTCCACATGGCACAGATTGGACAGAAGTGAAGCAAAAAGCTGTGGTTTTGTTGGCTAAATGTGTCAGAAGATGGAGTTCAGTGTGACCAGCGTGGCTGGAAGCTGATGGGGAAATCCAGGAAAAGAGTTAGTCAAGGAAGGGGAAGAAATAAAATCTGAGTATAAATACCCCTCAAATCTTTGGCCAACTCCTGATCAGGGTATGTAAGGGAGAGACTCAAGGAACCCAGCAGAAACCAACAGCTGGAAGCCTAATAAAGGAGCTGAACTGAGATTTCAGCTGCTGCCCACTTCAGAGGAGACAGGGGTTTGGTAGTTGAAACACACCAAGTGAGAAAGGCTTAATAGGTGTATAGAGGCATCCATTAATACTCCAGAATCCATTAATAACCATACTTCAGGCTAAAGACTTTGTCTCAGAATTAAGAAATTCTCCATAGGACTAAGAGAAAAAGATGCATTAAAATGTGTAAAACTAGACTTCCACAAGTTCACCATTATCACCCAATTATTTAACTGCCTGCTAGAATAAATTGAGAGAGAAGAATATTTTAAAAATCCACAGTACCCAATGTACCATCCTTAATATCCAATATTAGTAGATATGACTAGAAAGAGAAAAATGTAATCCATAGCCAAGGGGAAAAGCAGGTAACAGGCACACACCCCAGAATGTCCCAGATGTTGTAATTAGCAGAGGACTATAGCACAGCTATTATAAAGGTGTTCGAGGACTTAAAGGAAAAAAATGCCATAATGAATGAAGAGAGGGGATTATCAAAATAGAAATTTAAACGATAAAAATGAACAAGTAGAAATTATAGCATTGAAATATCAGATATAAAATATTTGTTGATGGGATTAACAGCAGAATGGAAATACAGTCAGGGGGGTTAATGAACTTGAAAGGAGATCAATAGAAACTATCCAATCTGAAGAATAGAGAGTATAGGGAAAACATGAAAAGAGCCTCAATGACATGTGGAAAATGTCAGGCAGTCTTACATATATAATTGGAGTCCTATAAGGAAAGGGTAAAGAGAATGGAGACAAATACATGATCGAGGAAGTAATGACTGAAATCTTCTCAAATGTTGCAAAGAAATGAAATTATAGGTACAAAAGTCACAGAAAACTTCAAGCAGGATCAATATAAAGAAAGCCACATATCAGAGGCAAACTGCTGAAGATCAAAGATAAAAAATCCTTAAAAACAGACTGAGACAAAAGACATTACCTACAGGGGAGTATCAATACTTGGATGGCTGCTCTCTTACACAAAAAATAGTTGCCCAGAACGCAATGGAATGACATCTTTAAAGAGCTGAAGAAAATAAAATTGCCAGCCTTTAACTCTGTATCCAGTGAAAATATCCTTCAAAACTGAAGGCACAATAACAAATTCAGATAAATAAAATTTGAAAGATTAATTGCCAACAGACCTACCCATTCAAGTGGCAAAGAGTTTTCAGACTGAAGAGAAATGACACTGAATTGAAACCTGGCTCTACAGGAAGAAATACCAAACACCCAATATGGTAAATATGTGCATAAACCTGAACCTGGATTTTTTCTTCTCTCAATTTCTTTAAAAAATAATTTATAGATCACAGATTTAAATTTACAAGTATAACATAGGGGAAAATCTTTGCCACTTGGGTTAGGCAAAGAGTTCTTAGATACAGCATGAAAAGTATGATCCATTAAAGAAAACAATTGATAAATTTAACTTCAAAATTAAAAACTTTTTTAAAAAGCTCTGCCAAAGATACTGTTTAGAGAATGGAAAAAAACAAGGCAGAGACTAGGAGAAATATTTGCAAAAGACATAACTGACAAAGAACTTATATCCAGAATACATAAAGAACTTTAAAAACTCTACAAAAGTAAAAAACAACCCATTTTTTCAAATGGATGAAAGACTTGAACAGACACTTCATCAAAGAAGGTATATGGATGGCAAATAAGCAGATAAAACAATGATCCAACATCTTTAGCCACTAGGAAAATACTAATTAAAAAGACAATGAAATGCTACTTATACGCATATCAGAATGACCCATTCCCTCCCCTCCCCCAAAAAATAAAATAAAAACAAGTGATAGAAGGGATGAGAAGCAAATACCACCCTCATAGAGTACTGGTGGGATTGCAAAACAGTAAGGCCACTTTGTACAGTTAAACCTACACTTACCACAAACACACTTAACATATGATTTAGCAAGTCCTCAGATATTTCCTAAGAGAAATGAAAATTTATATAGACAAAAAATGCTAATAGCAGCTTTAGTCACAACTGGGTGAATTGATAAATTGTGGTATATCTGTACAATGGGATGCTTCTCAACAACAAAAAGGAACAAACCCAATATATGTATGAATTTCAAAGCCATTATGCTAAGTGAAAGTCTGTTTCAAAATGTTAAATACTGTAGATTTCATTCATGTGACAGCTGGAAAAGACAAAACTATAAGGACTGAGAATAAATCAATGGTTGCCATGGAGAAGGGTTTAACTACAAAGATGTAGCACAAGGAAAATTTTTTTGGGTGATTGGAAAAGTACTGTATCCTGATTGTGGCGGTGGTTATACAAATCTACACAAAGTTAAAATTCATAGAAAAATATACCGAAATAAAGTCAATTATTTATGTAAATTTAAAATGTAATTTTTTTAAAATAAAAAACATATTGAGATACCACCACATACACACTAGAATGACTAAAATTAAAAGTACCAATACTGTACTTCTGGGAAGATGGTGGACTAATAAGACACGGGAATCTCTTCTCCAGAAAAATAGCTAGAGGACAAGCTGAAACAGCCCCGAAAAAGATCTTCTAGGGTTTAGGACAGCAGGTGAAGGCTGCCCACCACGCAGAGGAGAGAGGGACAAAAGAGGGAAATTGTGACTACAGAACCCTGAGTTGGAACCAGCAGCAGCTGCTGCTGCTGGCACCCTCCCCCAAACTCTTTAGAATTCTCTGACCTCTGGGCCTGCGACTACAAAGTGGGCTCCAGGGATCTACCACCCCAGGAAAGGGGAGAGAGAGGGACACAGCCTAAGGCTGACTCGGGTTCTGAACTGCAAATTTGGGCTGCGGAGCCCCACGGACCCTTCCACACAGTGGTTTGCCCTGGGAGCCTATGAAGGACTGGAGAAATCCGACCATAGCAATCTCCCTCTCTTCTAGCCTGGACTAATTGTTGAGAACTCCACAGGAGAGGAGAGAGCAATTTCAAAGAAGAAATTGCAAGTGAAATCAGTAAATATATTGAGACAAATGAAAATGAGAATACACTGTATCAAAACTTATGGGATACAGCGAAGGCAGTCTTGAGAGGGAAATTTATAACCCTAAATGCCTATATTAAAAACAGGAAAGAGCTAAACTCAAAGATTTAACTGAACAACTAGAGAAACTAGAAAAAGAACAGCAAACCAATCCCAAAGCAAGCAGAAGGAAAGAAATAATAAAGATTAGAGCAGAAATAAATGAAAATGAGAACAGAAAAACAATAGAGAAAATCAACAAAACCAAAAGCTGGTTCTTTGAGAAGATCAATAAAATTGACAAAC
>JAQZBX010065576.1:0-16281 GCA_029593785.1 Cabassous unicinctus | reverse complement strand
GGGAGCTCTATCCATTGAGCCACACCCGCTTCCCTAAGCTTCATTCTTATTATCCTGTTTCTTTCCCTCCTCTTTGCTCTGTGGAAGGATTATATCTGCTCATGTGCCTTGTTTGTCAGATATAGAAAATGTTTTATGTTTAATATCTGTTTTCTTCATTCTTTTCCCCATTTTTCTGCCATTCAGAGATAAATAAGGGATGGAAGTCATAGCGTATATTTTGTAGATAGAAGAAATAAGGTCCTTTAAGATTATTAGGTACTTGCTTACTGCATAAATATGAATCAGGCCTTATAAAAAACAGCATTTTTCCATGGTTTTATTTAAAAAGCTCTATATATCAACAATTAGTTGCAAGTTACTTGAAGACAGTAACCCCTATTTACAGTAGAAAATTGATTATGGGAAATATTTGGGGAAACAGAGGGCTCTGGTAAATTGTATTGAACAAAAATTTAGTGGAAATACATTTTGTTTGAACCTTTCATATTGAAAAGCTTTGTAAAATGTATGAGCCCACTTTCCTGACCTATTAAGTCTAAGTCCTGGGCAATGGCTCTGAATAATAATAATTCATTTACTCATTCATTCATTTAATCAAAATGTGATGAAAGCTTAATATGTATAAGCCATTGTTCTAAATGTTAGGGATACAACACTGAACAGTCAGTCCTTGCCTGCATGGGGTTTACATTTTCTTGAGTGTGGAGGGGACAGATTAGACAAATGAACAAGTAAATAGTAGTTCAGATGGTGATAAGTGCTACAAAGATCATAAAAAAATGGAGTGCAGATTGGTGGTAGTTGGGGGTGGTAGTTATTATTTAATAGAGAATGGTCTGGGAAAGCCTTACTACCTAGTTGACACATAAGTAAAGGCCTATTATAGAGGACTCTGGGCATAACAAGTAGGACTGAATGTGTACCAAGCCCAGGATAAACAGTGGAAGTTTTTTCCAGCATAAATTAAATGCCTAATGTGAATTAGAGTTTTTGACGAGTCACTTTTTTCTAAAATTACAGTACCTACAACCACAAAAGGCTAATTGAGGGCTCCAGTTATTTGAATTCCAGCTCACTAGATTTTGGGGAGAGTAATTTTTATTTTGATATAATTTTAAACTTATGGAAAATTTGCAAATCTCCAAATCTCTCTCCCCCACTCCACACATATACACACACAATCACACACACACACTGATATTTGTGTGTGTGCATATTTTTTCTGAACCATTGAAAAGTCAGTTGTAGACATCATGCCCATTTAAACATTTCAGTGTGCATTTCCTAAGGTCAAGGACATTCTCTTATATATCTACAGAACAGCTATCAAAATCGGGAAATTTAACATTGGTGCAAGATTATTCCTCCACAGTGCATATTCAATTTGGTCAACTGTCTCAATAATGCCTTTTAGCTATTTTTTCCTGGTCCAGGATCACACATTGCATTCAGTATTCATGTTTCTTTAGTCTCCCTTTATCTGGGACAGTCCTTCAGCCTTTCATTGAATTCCTAGAACTTGACATTTTTGAAGAGCTCAGGCCAGTTATTTTATAGCATGACATTCAATTTGGGATTGTCTGATGTTCCCTTGTGAATAGATTCAGGTTATATGTTTTTGGCAGGAATACCACTTAAGTGATGTTGTGTCCTTCTCAGGGACTCATATCAGGAAGCAAATGATGTCAGTGAGGCTAACTTTGATCATTTGATTAAGGTGGTGTCTACAAGTGTGATTATTTTATTTCACTGCTTTGCTTTGGACTTGCCACACTAAAGATCATCTGTCATGTTTCAGCACACTTGCAAAATTATGCAAGATCTTCCACATTTTATACCTACGGCTAAGCGTTTAGTTCCTTGGCTGAGCCTAGTGTCAGCTGAAAGCTCAGAGAGGCCATCACTCACTCCTTCCAGATCATTTATCAAAATGTTCAATTAACCATATAACATCAGACTCTGGAGAATCTTTTTTTTTTTTTTTTTCCTTAAGGCCAGGAACAAGAGTTTATTAAGAAATGAGAAAAAGGGAAAATACACACCCAAGACATGGGTGTGGACCATGCTACAGGGTGAGATGTGCATGTGGGGCCCCAGGATAGGTTTTTCTAAAGGCTTTCCTTCTTCCCCTTCGCCATATTAAGGAGGGATCTCAGCTATCTGCTGTCCCTATTGCTTGTCTTTCTACCTTCACCTGTTAGCTTTCAAGGAACCAATGGAGAGGCCTTTCTGTTTGTAGCTATCTGGGAATTCTTTTTTTTTTTTTTTACTTTTAAAATTTCTTATTTTTTAATTTTTATTTATTTTTTATTTTTAGGAGGTACTGGGGATTGAGCCCAGGACCTTGTACATGGGAAGCAAGTGCTCAACCACTGAGCTACATCCATTCCCCCCAGGACTTCTTTTGAGCCCGGGAGTTTCAAATGGGACCTTGTGACCAGGGTCTTGGCAGGCTTTTCAGCTGTAATGGTTATGGCTTTTTCTCAATCATCTGTCTTCCCTTAGGGGGTTTCCAGGCAGGGTCTCGTGGCTGTGTTCAAACCAGTGGCCTTCCCTGTTTCCTATACTAACCTGCCTCAACTCCACCCTCAGAGAGTTTACAATCTTATTCTTAAGGGGAAGCTGAAGGGTGATGGCCATTCTTCTGTACCTACTTCCTGCTGGTTAGGGGCAGTGGTCCCTGCCTTACAGGGTGTGAAACTCTCTGAATAGTCTATTGAGGCTGATGGAGAATCTTACAGTTGCTATTTCTCCAGTTAGAGAAATATCCCTTTAACTCATTCTTAATTCTGTCTCCTAACCCATGCCTATATGTGTGGGAAACAGCCCCATCCTCATAGAGTCACTGAAATCCTCCCTAAAAACAGGGAGAAGGGTCAGTTGATCTCTGTGGGATGTTGACAGGTTAAGGAGATAGTAGTTTCACTTTTACTTAAACACTTGTTTCAATACAAATCTCATTTTGTGTGGAGTCAAAATATATCATTCCCAGCACTTTTGGGTAGATTCAAGTTTCCATCTAATATCATTTTCCTTCAGCCCAAAGAAATCCCTTTAATATTTCTTACAGTGCAGATCTGCTGGCAATAAATTCTCTAATCTTTGTTGGTCTTAAAAGGTCTTTATTTCACCTTAATTTTAAAGGATATTTTGCTATATATAGAATTGACAGTTTTTCAACACATTAAAAATATTGTACCACAGGATACAGGAGTATAAATATAATGTGATCATAGCTTTGTTAAAGAATAGACCATGCCATAAGCTCCAGAAGCATAGGTGCCTTGGTTTTCTATTGCAGTATAACAAATAAACCCCAAATTTAGCAAACTAAAACAACAAACATTTATTATCTCACAGTTTCTGTGGGCCAGGAATTGGGGAGCAACTGAGTTGGGTGGTTCAGGGTCTCTCAAGGGGCTGCAGTCAAGATGTTGGTCAGGGCTGCAGTCATCAAAAGGCTCAACTGGGGTCTACTTCCCAGATAGTTTATTCACATAGCTTTTGTTAGGACTCCTCACTTCCAGTCTGGCTAGTATCAAGAGGCTTCATTTCCACACCATGTGGGACTCTACATAGGACTGCTTGAGTGTCCTCATATTAGATGGCTTCCTCCAGAGTGCGTGATCCAAGATGGGGCAAAGAAGCCAAAATGCATTTTATGTCCTAATCGTATAAGTCACATACCATCACTTCTGTCATATTCTATTAGTTAGAAGCAAGTCACTATATACAGCCCACACAAGAGGAGGGGAATTATTCTGTACCATTTGAAGAGTACCAAAGAATTTGTGGAAATATTTTAAAACCACATTTTTTTAAAAAAGGCTTTCCATAAATTTTTGACTTGCATTGTTTCTGATAAGAAATCAGCATTTAATCTTATCTTTTTTCCCAGTATGTAATATGCATTTTTTTCTGTTCAGTTTTTGGATTTGTTCTTTTTTTAAATTTTTTATGTTGTACTTTTTTGGTTTTATCTGTTTATTCTATTTGGCATCTGTTGAGAATTTTGGATCTATGAATTATAACTTTGATCAATTCTGGGAAAATTTTGGCCTTTATTTCTTCAGTCCTCCCTCCCTTATACCCCATTTTTCTGGGATTCCAGTTATATGTATGTTAGACCACTTGATATCACCCCATGGATTACTGAGACTCTGCTTCTTTTTTACTTTGGTCTTTTCTTCCACTTTATTTCTATTTGGATAGTTTGGGTAGTGTCTTTTCTTCTGCAGTGTCTAAACTGATGTTACACACATCCAGTGACTTTTTAATGTTATAAATTATATTTTTCAGATCTAGAGATTCCATTTATTTAAAATTCTCAGACTGATAATTCCAAAATCTCAGTCATATCTGTGTCTGGTTCTGATGCTTGCTTTGTCTCTTCAGACTGTCTTGTTTTTTTTTTCTGCCTTTTAGCATGCATTGTAATTTTTTGTTGAAAGTCAGGCATGATGCATTGGATAATAGGAACTGAGGTAAATAGGCTGTTAGTGTAAGGTTTTATGTTTTTCTGGCTAGAGTTAAGTTGTGCTTAATGTTGCTGTAGCTGTACATGTCAGAAATTTCAATTTCCTCTATTGATCTTGTTTTTTTTTTTTTCTCCCCTATTATCTGGGGGATTCCCTAGAAACTCCTTCTTAAATAGAGTCTATGTCCTGTAGCTTTCTCAGTTGTAATCCAATGTCATTAGAATGGGACCCTGTGGATGTTGTGATAAGGTTTTGAGGAAGGGAAGCATTCTATAATCTTATGATTAAACATCATTTTAAAATATGGACCAGAATCACTGAACTGTGATCTTCAGAGTTTCTTAAACCTTTTTTCTTCCTTATCTATGAGAGAAAGGCTTGAATGGGCTGGCATTGGCTAATTGTCCTTTCCCTATGTCAGATAAGTCTCTGGTAAAGTAGTTTCCCTTGAGAGCAAGCCTTTGTTATGGAGAGCAGAGTACTCTAAGTATATTTCAAAATGGTTGCATTTCCCTTCCCCTAAATAAAACAAGCAGGGATTTTTCTCCAGTCTTCACCATGAGACCCTTGTGGGTCCTTTGGAAGTAAAACTCATGAAAATGTTCTCCCCACCCCACCCCTAACTGTGGTCCCCCAGGAGTTTTAACTCTCAAGCTAGTCACACTCAAGCCTCCAGTAATTCATCAATTACCATTTGAGAGTTCCTACTGTTTACTGGTTCTGACAGCCTCTGCTCTAGGTAAGCTGTAGTTCTGTGTGTTTGCTTGTCTCTCTAGTTTTGGGGACAGTGATTTGTCTTGTGACCTCAATTCTCTGATGGATCTAAGAAGTGTTGATTTCCAGTTTTCAGTTTTTTTCTTTTAGTGGGGACAGGAGTGTTTTAGTTTGCTAAATGTGAAATGCAGATACTGTGAAATGGGTTGGCTTTTGACAATGGAGATTTATTAACTTACAAGCTTACAGTTTTGAGGCTGAGAAAAATGTCCAAATCAAGGCATCATCAGGCAATGTTTTCTTCCCAAAGACTGGCTCCAGTGTTCCTGGACTCCTCTGTCACTTGGCAAGGCACATGGTGGTGTCTGCTGGTCTCTCCCTTCTGGGTTTCATTGCTTTGAGCTCCTTGCTTCCAAGGCTTTCTCTCTCTTTGTCTTAATTTCATTCTCTCATAAAGGACTCCAGTAAGAGAATTAAGACCCACATTGAGCTACATCTTAATTGAAATGACTTAAACAAAAGGCCATACTTACAATAAGTTTGCACACACAAGAATGTATTAACTTTAAGAACACATTTTTCTGGGGTTCATACAGCTTTAAACTATCACAAGGAGTGATAACTTCTAAGTTCTTTGCATATTGTAGCAGAAATCAGAAGTAATCATTTGTTTTTTAAAACATCTATTTCTTTCCTCTTTGCATTTCTCTCCCCATCTCTCTTATGATTTTCTTTCAGACCTTGAGATATTTATAAAAAATGTTTCAAAGTATTTGTCTGCAAACTCCATCTCTGTCATTTCTTGATCTGTTTCTATTGACTTATTTTTCTTCAGGTAATAGACCACATTTTCTTTCTTATTGTATGTCTTTTGATTGGATGCTGAACATTGTGATGTTACATTATTATTAACTGTCTGGATTTTTTGTCTTCTTTAAAGAATGTTGAAGTTCATTTTGGTGGTTAACTGTGAATCAGTTTAAGCTTTCTTGGGACAGGTCTGAGCTAGCTTTTAATGTAGGGCTACCTTAGCCATATTCCTAAAGTGATAATTCAGGGTCGGAATTCTCTGAATGTTCAATGAGTTCTCTCTATTCTGGCTTGAATCTCTCCCAGTTCTGTGTGACCTCTGACAATTTTTCAGTTTATAGATCTCCAGTCATTCGTTTTGTCTTGTTTTGTTTTGGCTTAGCTGCAAAGTTTCACTCTACATATACACAGCTTCATATATAGCCAAAAACTCAAAAGGACGCTTATGTAGATATCTGGGTTCTTTTCTTGTGTAGGTCCTTCTTTTCTGTATTGGAATTTCAGATGTCCCTCAATATTCTGATCTCTGTCTTATTTATTTTCCTTTTTCTATGGATGTCAGTACTGTGCTGCCTGTTTGTAATATCTAAATAATTTTGTTTCATATCTAGTTATTTATTGTGGGAAGGCAAGTCTGGTACCACTTGCTCCATCATGGCTGGGAGCAGAAGTCCTTGCTAATTTAGTTTTACTAGTTCCATTGTGTCTTCCCACATTATCTAGCTAGAAAGCATTCTTTCAAGGTTGTTGACTCTCTATCTGACCCATACTGGCCAATATCATGCCTAAGTTATGCAAAGTTACTTGGAACTTATAGAATGTAAGCTCATGCAATCAGTGTATACTTTAGCTCTTCTGTTAGCTGTAATACATGCTGTTTTGTCATAGCACTTAATAAATATTTGTTGGAAAAATGAATTCCTAGACGATGGAAGGCAGAATGGTAGGCCAATGGTTGGGACTAACTGGGATCAATCTGTTTACTCCCTTTATTCTCTTTGCCCTCAGCATCCACACATGATATCAGACACAGTAATTGCAGGCTTACACAGTGCTGGTAGGTAGATGTTCTTGGAGGACCTATTATAATATGAGTACAAAAAAAATGATTGGTAACTGATGTATCAATTATTGGGTGAGCAAATAGGAAAGCATTTTTTTTTCTGTGTGCTTTTAACTTTTCTCTCTATAATCTTTAAAAATATTATAGATATATTATAATTTACTTGGGATATCACTTATTCATTTATAGTACAAACATAAGTATCTGTTCATCTCCTGGCAGATTTATCCTAAAGTCCAAATGAATGGAGTGAAAAATAGATATATTTATATTTCTGCATTAAATGAAAAACTTTGGATTACCAAATTAAGTATAAAAATTAAAATAATTTAATTCAAATTTGGAAAGCAGTTATATACATTCCCAATTGTCAATTCTCTGTTCCAGTTGTAGTCCTCTATTATGTTAACCTACCAGCTTATTTACTGGGTCACCTATGAGCTTCTAGGTACCTGGTGTGGTAAAAGTGCTATGAAGTTTGAGTCAGATTAGTGAAAGTTGGCTATATTTTGCTCATCATCAGAGTTGTCTTCTGAAGAAAGTGCCTGAGACTGACATGATCCAAAAATAGTATTTAATTTCTTCTGCGAATTTCAAATCCTAGATTGGAATTTTATGATCCTAAAATAGCAGCATCAAAGAGCCTTTGAATGGGGTGGGGTGGGAAACAGGAAAGCAATGGAAAAGGAATTCTATTAGCTTTCTATCATTATGGAGTGATGGGTGATTTATTTTTCTCTCTCTTTCTCTTTACAGGCTCACCAAATTCTGTGTGGTGAGTTTTCCCGTGCACCACCAAATCGTGAAAAATCATGTAAGTCCTGTCATAAACTACCACTCTATATTCATTTTCTGCCATTATTTTTTAAGGGTTTTTTTTTTTTTTCTTTAGGAGGTATGGGGAAACAAACCTGGGACCTCCCATGTTCCCACAGGGAGGCATTCAACGGCTTGAGCCACGTCCACTCCTCTCTGCTTTTAATTTTTTATTTTTAAAGGTTGATTTATTTATTTATTCCCCCCCTTGCAGTTTGTGCTCACTGTGTCCATTTGCTTTGCGTTTTTCTGTGTCTGCTTGTCTCCCTTTGTTGCCTCATCTTGCTGTGCCAGCTCACCACGCTGGGCAGGCCATCAGCTCCCGGCCTGCTGCACGGGCCAGCTTGCCTTCACCAGGAAGCCCCAGGGAATCAAACCTGGGGCCTCCCATATGGTAAACGGGAGCCCAACCAATGAGTCACAGCTGCTTCCCTGCTTTTATTTTAATTAAGATCCTCAGCTGATATTTTCATACCTTCCAGAGTCTGAGGCCATTTGAGGGCTTTTGCATTTCTTCCTGTTTCCTTCTGTGACCCGCCTTATTACTTCATTTTACCTCCCTGTAGCAGTTTGGCATTTTTTATGAATTCCAAAAATAGATGTTGGATTATACTTTTTTTTTTTTAATTGTTGGTACAAATCAAAAATTTTCACCATACCGATATTTGTAAAATGATATATAAATACATATGCACGAGAGTTGTTGCGGCGACAGATGTACGCCATTTTGCGTCAGCATATACCACGCAGAACTGTGTGGGAGAGAGGGTGGTCTATGATGTGAAATGTGGATTATACTTTTAAACTGGTCTGTTCCTTTGGGCATGATTAAATTATGATTAGGGCTTTGATTGGGCCACGTCAGTAGGGCATTAAATCCCCACCCCTTGGTGGGAGGGGACTCATAGGTAAAAGACAAGGCAAAGGACAGAGTTGGAGTTTTGATTTTGGAGTTCTGATGCAGAGTCTTGAGCTGGAGCCCTGGGAAGTAAGCATACAGAAGAGCTTAGGTGTGAGGAAGGAGAGAAGGCCCTGGGAAGAGAAGCAAGCCATTTGCCTAATAGTCTACAGCTTGGCTTGTGGAGCAGCTGGGCCTGGGGAAGAGAAGAACCCAGGAAGCCTGAACCCTTACAGATGTGGGCAGCCATCTTGCTCCAACACGTGGCAAAAAACTTTGGTGAGGGAGGTAACTTGTGCTTTATGGCCTGGTAACTGTAAGCTACCCTGAATAAATACCCTTTATAAAAACCAACTGATTTCCGGTATTTTGTGTCAGCACCCCTTTAGCTGACTAATACAGAATTTGGTATCGAGGAGTAGGGAGTGCTTTTGCAATTACCAAAAGCTGGAATGGTTTTATAAATGGGTAGGAGGTATTTTTTGGAGGAATTGTGAGATGCTTGGTAGAAAAGACCTATAGTGCTTTGAAGAGACTGTTGATAGTAATATGGATGCTAAAGAGACTTTTTATGATGCCTTAGAAGTAAATGATGAAACTATTATTGGAAACTGGAGGAAAGGCGACCCGTGTTTTAAAGTTGCAGAGAACTTAGCAAGATTAACTTCTGGTGTTATATGGAAGACAGAATTTGAAAATGGTGAACCTGAGAATTTAGCTGAAGAACTTTCCAAAGTTAACTCAGAGAATGTGGCTTGGCTTCTCCTTGCAGCTTATAGCAAAATGCTAGACAAGAGAAATACGCTGAGGACTGAACTTTTGGACACAAAGAAAACAGAAACTGATTCCGGAACTTCCAAGTCTCTGGAAATCAAGCTCCCAGATGACAGTGCCCCATTTGAGGACTTAACTAAACTTGGAACTTGTAAATCAGGATTGAAGATGCAGTTATCTCAGAAAGACTTGTGGAAAGTCTTACCGCCTGATGGCTTGGACCCCTGCTTCTTGCATGCTAAACCAGCATTTCTGAGAGCACTGCATGAACAAAACCACTGTCAGCTTGGACTAAAAGGGACATGGAAAGGAGAAATTGACGGAGAAACAGCTTTAAGAAGAAAATCATGGAAGCTGAGATCTGGAATTAAAACATTGCCTTGGGCCAAGAGAGGAGCCCCACCCATGTGTACAGAGGGGGTAAGTTTGCCCCAGCAGTTGAAGAGAGTGGATGTTCCCACCCAATGTTCTGGGAGAGTTTTGCCGCCCCAGGTTACAGAGAGGGTGGAACACATTCCTCAAGGATGAGGGCAGTTAAGGACAGCATCCCATAGGTCTGAGAGGGGTGCGCCTGTGCCCCATGGATTAGGGAAGGCCAGGTGGTCAACTCGTTGCTTTGAGAGAGTTGAGGCTGTATGCCAAAGGTTAGGGGAGGCCAGATGGTCAACTCATTGCTCTGAGAGGGTTGAGCCTGTATGCTAAAGTTTAGGGGGAATGTTGTTTTCAGGTCACTGTACTAGGGGGGCTAAGACTCTAACCCAAAGATTGGGTAAGGTGTGGCAATCACCCCAACATTCTTGGAGGATGAGGTCTATAACTTGGTCAACACCCAGATGCTTGATGAGGGTGGAACCAAGAAAATGGCCACTGGGCAAGCCTGCAGAAAGAGTGGGTCCCCATGTGGCCCCAGGAAGAAGAAACCATCGTCTTAAGAATGATTCTCAAACTTTGAAATCGAATGGAGGATGCCCTGCAGGTTTACTGAACTATAGAGGACCCATGACTCATGTTTCCCTCCCAATTTCTCCTTATGATAATGCAAATGTTTATCCTTTGTCCATTTGTGTATCGGAAGCAGATAAATGGCTTTGTAAGTTTCAGAGTTCTACAGCAGATGGGACTTTGCCCCAAGACAAACTGTATTTCTTTAAACTTATTATGTTATGATTTTGTACTTGCATTGTTACTGATTTTAAGTTTTTTTTAATATTGTAATGTATTTTTGGAATTCAGAGGGTGGAGTGTAGCAGTTTGGCATTATTTATAAATTCCAAAAATAGATACTGGATTATGCTTTTAAACTGATCTGTTCCTCTGGGCATGATTAAACTATGATTAGGGCTTTGATTGGGCCACATCAGTAGGTCATTGAGTCCCTGCCCCTTGGTGGGTGGGGAATCATAGATAAAAGACATGGCAAAGGACAAAGTTGGAGTTTTGATGTTGGAGTTCTGATGCAGAGTCTTGAGCTGGAGCCCTGGGAAGTAAGCATACAGAAGAGCTTAGTTGTGAGGAAAGAGAGAAGGCCCTGGGAAGAGAAGCAAGCCATTTGCCTAATAGTCTACAGCTGGGCTTGTGGAGATACCAGAGCAGCTGGGCCTGGAGAGAGGCAAGCCTGGGGAAGAGAGGAACCCAGGAAGCCTGAACCCTTACAGACGTTGGCAGCCATCTTGCTCCAACACGTGGCAATAAACTTTGGTGAGGGAGGTAACTTGTGCTTTATGGCCTGATAACTGTAAGCTTCTACTCCAAATAAATACCCTTTATAAAAACCAACTGATTTCTGGTATTTTGTGTCAGCACTCCTTTGGCTGACTAATACACTCCCCTAAGAATAAGAAAGTCAGGAAGGGGACATAAAAGGAGGGAGACATTCAACAGAGACATTTGCCACTCTACGGCAGATCTGAAAAAAAGTGCATACATGAGAAGGTTGTGATCATGGCAAAGGTGGGGGGTGGAGGATGTGAATGTTTGGAACAATCAATTTAAAAAAGGTTTTGGGAAATGATGTCATCAACATGGTGACATAAGACATCCTCTGGAGAAGTCTCCCCTCAGAATCAACCAATAAGAGGACAAATCCCACTTGCTTGGAACTCTGGAGTATGACAGAGACTCCACAAATGCTGAATTGAAGAAAAAGAAAACACCAAAATCAGGGAGGATATTTATGTCCAGGACCTGCCTTTCTGGACCCCTTCTCCTCACTCAGTCCTCTGCAGCTTAAGAGTAGCACAGAAGCAGCATGGCCTGAGCCCCTCCTCCTGTGGTTGCAGACTATAGAGCCATTCACAGCAGCAAGTTAGAGCCCTACACATATCCAGGCATAGGGACCCAAGTGCTCAGACACCAAGGGCAGAACATAAGCAGTTAAAGAGCAAAAAGAGACCACAGCAGAACTGTTGACAAGAGGTGCACACACTCAATCCTCCTCTGTTTGCTGGACCACCTAAACACAAAAATGGACCTTTTTGGATTGACCACATCTGGCTTCCCGGGGTGGAATACTCTAACAGGGAAGAAAGTGGAGGCAGAAAAGCATCACAGAAAAAATAAGGGGGGCGTAGAGGGACAAAACACTGAAAAGCATAAGGAAAGTAGGACACTGAGAAAGAGAATTTAAACAAATCATAGGAGCTGGGGAGAAAGTTCTGCACATACACACACACACACACCAGAACAGATCAAGATTCCTGGAGAAGGAAGAGAGGAAAGGAAGCTTTCTTCTGGAGGTGAAACAATTGCACACAAAAGGGCAACTTAAAAATTATACTGTGTATCCAGGGCAAGAATCAGGTGCAGAAAAGCTGAATAGTTATACATGAGATACTCTAAAGGTCCAGAATGGCATACCAAGCATCAAAGAAGAGCCCTAACACAAAGCCAGCTGATAATAAAACCCAAGGCAAGAGGGAGAATCTGACCTTTAAAGTTAACACATCAAAATAATCAAATGCCCAGGCATCAGCAAAATGGAACAAATACAAGCCATATTAAGAAACAGGAAGATATGGCTCAGTCAAGGGAACAAATTAAAACTTCAGAAGAGACACAGAATTTGGAACAAGTAATCAAAATTCAAACAAATCCCCTAAATCAATTCAAGGAAATGAAGGAAAATAAGCATCAAGAGATAAAGGATATTAAGAAGACAGTGCCTGAGCATAAAGAGGAATTTGAAAGTATAAAAGGAAACATAAATTATAGGGATGAAAGGCACAATAGTAGAGATTAAAAATACACTAGAGGCATGCAAAAGCAGATTTGAACAATCAGAAGAAAGAATCAGTGAACTAAAAGACAGAATCATTAAAATCATATAATCAGAAGAATAAATAGAGAAAGAAATAGAAAACTTTGAGCAATGTCTCAGGGATTTGAGTGACAGCATGAGGTGCACAAACATATGCATTATAGGTTCCCCAGAAGGAGAAAAGAAGGGGAAAGGGGCAGAAAGAATATCTGAGGAAATAATGGCCAAAAATTTCCCAAGTCTTATGAAAGACATAAATATATATGTCCAAGGAGTGCAATGTACTCCAAGCAGAATAAATCCTAATAGACCTATTCTGAGACACATAATAATCAGACTGTCAAATGCCAAAGACAGAGAATTCTGAAAGCTGCAAGACAAAAGCGTTTCATCACATACTAGGGATCCTTAATAAGACTAAATGCTAATTTTCCCTCAGAAACCATAGAGCTGAGAAGGCAATAGTATGATTTATTTAAGGTACTGAGAGAGAAACACTGCCAGCCAAAAATTCTTTATCTGGCAAAGCTGTCCTTCAAAAATGAGGGAGAGTTTAATATATTCACAAACAGAAACTGAGACAGTTTGTCAACAAAAGACCTGGCCTAACAGAATTACTAAAGGGATTTCTGCAGGTTGAAAGGAAAAGACAGGAGTAGTTTGGAGCAGTGTAAAGAAATGAAGATTTTCAGTAAGGGTAACTAAAAGGATAAATGCAAAACCAAATAGTACTGTATCCTCAATATACAACTCTATTCTTTAATTCCTATGAGTCAGAATACAATTGAACAGGAAAAAGACATATTTCCTGACAATGAACATGCAAAATATAAAGAGGTAAAGTAGGATAAAAACAACATAAAGAGGAGAAACAGAAGGATATGGGAGCAGAGAACACATATGCTATTGAAGCTAAGTTGGTGTTTTAGTTTGCTGGACTGCCAAAAGCAATATACCAGAAATGGGTTGACTTTTACAATGCGGATTTATTAACTTACAAGCTTACAGTTCTGAGGGTGTGAAAATGTCCAAATCAAAGAATCATCAGACAATGCTTTCTCCCTAAAGATCTATCGTGTGATCTATCATGGCAAGGCACATGATGGTATTTGTTAGTTTCTCCCTTCTCTTCTGGCTTCCATGGCTTTCTCTCTTCCTCTCTCCATATTCATCCCTTTTATAAAGGAACCTATTAAGAGGATTAAGACCCACTCTGGGCAATGCCTTAACTGAAGTAACCTAATGAAAAGGCTGTACTTAAAATAGGTTTATACCCATAGGACTGGATTAGCTTTAAGAACATAATTTTCTGGGGTCCATTTAGCTTCAAACTATCACAGTTGGTATCTTTTCAAGTTAGTAGGTTATAGTGATAAGTTGAACAAAGTATTTTAAAAATACACAGAAACAGAAATGAGAAAGGAATCAGTCAGACACATCACAAAAGACAAACTATACAGAAAAGAAGTTTGCAATCAAGGAAAAAAGATACCAAAAAAACCACATGACACATAAAAACCAAAGAACAAAATGGCTGAGTAAGAACTGTCTTTACAGTAATAACATTAATAGTTAATGGAGTAAACTCCCCAATCAATAGACATAGATTGGCAGAATGGATAAAAAAAAAAACAACAACACATGATCCAACTATATGTTGTTTACACGAGACTCACCTTAGACAAAAAGACACAAATAGGTTGAAAGGGAAAGCACAGAGAAAGATATTCCATGGAACAAGTAACCAAAAAAGAGCTGGGGTAGCTATACTAATACCAGACAAAATAGACTTTAAGTCAAAAGTTGTTATGAGACAAAGAGGGACACTATATATTAATAAAAGGGGCAATTCACTAAGAAGAAATAACAATAATAAATATTTATGCACCTAACTACAGTGCCCCCAAATACATGAGGCAAACATGGGCAAAACTGAAGGGAGATGGGAGTATATGTAGCTCAAGTGGTTGAGTGCCTGCTTCCCATATACAAGGTCCCAGATTCGATCCCTGTTTCCTCCTAAAAACAAAACAAACATGATAAAACCAACTCTCATTGGGGAGCAGATGTAGCTCAGTGGTTGAGCACCTGCTTCCCATGTACGAGGTCCTGGGTTCAATTCCTGGTTCCCCCCACTCCCCCCAAAAAAAAAACTAATCTTGAAAAAAAAAAAAACAACTGAAGGGAGAAATAGATACTTCTACAATAATACTTGGAAACTTCAATACACGCTCATCAATAGATAGAACATCTAGACAGAAGATCAATAAGGAAACAGAGAACTTGATACTATGATAATGGAACTGGACCTAACAGACATATACAAAACATTGCACCCACGAAACAGCAGGATATACACTCTTCTTAAGTGCACATCATTGTCTAGGATAGACCACATGTTGGTCACAAAACAATTCTCACTAGATAAGATTGAAATTATACAAAGCATCTTTTCTGACCGTAATGGAATGAAGCTGGAAATAAATAATATGCAGAGAACTGGAAAATTCACAAATATACGGAAGTTAAATAACATACTCTTAAACAAACAAAGAACTAATTGCCAGGGATATCAATAAATATCTTGAGACAAATGAAAACAAGAACACAACATATCCAAACTTATGGGGTGCAGTGAAGGCAGTGCTGAGAGGGAAATTTATAGTTCCAAACACTGACACTAAGAAAGAAGAAAGAGCAAAACCAAAGACCTAACTGTATACTCAGAGGATCTAGAAAAACAACAGAAAACTAAATCCACAGCAAGGAGAAGGAAAGAAATAAAAAAGATTAGAGCAGAAATGAAATTAAGAAAAAAGAAACAATAGAAAGCATTAAAAAAACCAAAAGTTTGTTCTTTAAATAGATAAAAATTGACAAACACTTAGCTAGACTGACAAAAATAGAGAGAAAGATGCACATAATAAAATCAGAAATGAGGGGGGCAATATTACTACTGACCCCACAGAAATAAAGGATCATAAGAGGATACTATGAACTGTATGCCTACAATTAAAACAACTTAGATGAAATGGACACATTCCTAGAAATGCACGAACAACCTACATTGCCTCTAGGATAAGTAGACGATCTCAACAGAACAATTTTAAGTAAAGAGAAAAAAATCCCAACAAAGAAAAGCCCAGGACCAGATGATGGCTTCACAAGTGAATTCTACCAATCATTTCTAGAAGAATTAATACCAATCATGGGGAAGCGGGTATGGCTCAATCGATAGAGCTCCCGTTTACCATATGGGAGGCCCCGGGTTCGCTTCCCAGGGCCTCCTTGTGAGGGCAGGCTGGCCCGCGCAGTGCGGTGGGCTGATGCAGCAGGACCTCACAGCAAGGGGGAGATAAGCAGACACAGAAAAAACACACAGCAAATGGACACAGCAAAACACAAGCAGCAAGGGGGGGATAGATAAATAAATAAATAAATCTTAAAAAAAAAAAAAAATTACCAATCA
>JAQZBX010065575.1:0-16283 GCA_029593785.1 Cabassous unicinctus | reverse complement strand
TGAGTTTCTTGTAAAGAACATAGTTTGAGCATGCCTTTTAATCCATTCTGCCAATCTGTGTCTTTTGTTTGGGGAGTTTCATCCATTAACATTCATTGTTACTACTGTAACAATGTCTTTCAGACATTTTGTCTTTCGGTTTTTATATTTCAGACATTTTGTCCTTTGGTTTTTATATTTCATATGTTTTATTCTGTCTCTCTTATTCTATTGCAACCTCCTCTTCTGTAGAATTGATGTTTTGTGATGTAGCTGACTAATCCCTTTCTCATTTTTGTTTCTGTGTATTTTTAAAATACTTTCTTTGTGGTTCCCCAGGGGTTTGTATTATACAACCTACATCAAAAAGCTACTACTTTGAAAAGATATCAACTTAGCTTCAATAGCATACATGTTCTCTGTCCCCATATCCCTCTGTTTCCCATCTTTAGGTTGTTTTTTGTCCCACATTGCCTGTTTGTATTTTTCCTGTCCATTATCAGGAAATATGCCTTTTTCTTGTCCAACTGTATTCTGATTGTATAGGAATTAAAGAGTAAAGTTCTATATTGAGTATACAGTACTATTAGGTTTCGCATTTATCCTTTTAGTTACCTTTACTGAATATTTTCATTTCTTCACAATACTTCAAGCCCCTCTTTCCTGTCTTTCCTTTCAACTTGCAGAATTCCTTTTAGTAATTCTTATAGGGTGGGTCTTTTGTTAATGAACTCTTTCAATTTCTGTTATCTTTGAATATTTTAAACTCTTCTTCATATCTTATGGACAGTTTAGCTGGATAAAGAATTTTGGACTGGAACTTTGTCTCTTTCAGACCCTTAACTATATCATACAGCTGCCTTCTTGCCTCTATGATTTCTGATGAGAAATCGGCACTTAGTCTTATTGAGGATCCCTTGAATGGGACAAATTGCTTTTCTCTTGCTGCTTTCAGAATTCTCTCTTTATCGTTGGCATTTGACCTTCTGGTTAGTGTGTGTCTCAAAGTAGGTCTGTTCAGGTTTATTTTCTTTGGAATATGTTGTACTTCTTGGACATGTATATTTATATCCTTCATATGAATTGGAATATTTTTGGCCATTATTTCCTCATATATTCTTTCTTCCCCTTTTCTCTTCCCTTCTCCTTCTAGGATACCATGATGTGTATGTTTGGATGCTTCATAGTGTCTCTCAAATTTCTGAGACCCCGCTAATTTTTTTCTCTTCTTCTCTCAATCTGCTCTGATGGCTGTTATGATTTTGATTGTCCTCTCTTTTAGTTCACTGCTTCTTTCTTCTGCCTCTTCACATCTGCTGTTGTATGCCTCGAGTATATTTTTAATCTCCATTACTGTGCTTTCCATCCCCATAATTTGTTATGTTTCTTTTTAAACTTTCAAATTCTTTTTTATGCTCACACGTTGTTTTCTTAATATCTTTTAGCTCTATATCCATATTTTGCTTCATATTCTTGAATTGATTTAGGAGATTTGTTTGAACTTCTGTGATTGGTTGTCTCAACTTCTGAGTCTCCTCTAAAGTTTTAATTTGTTCCCTTGACTGAGACATATCTTCCTGTTCCTTAGTATGGCTTGTAATTTTTTGCTGATGTATGGGAATCTGGTTATTTTGATGTGTTAACTCTGAGAGTCAGTTTCTCCCTCTTGTCTAGGGTTTTATTGTTGATTGGCTTTGTGTTAAGGTTCTTCATTGACACTTGGTCCAACTTATTCTGGATGTTTAGAGTAGCCCATGTTTACCTGTTCAGATTTTCTCAGCTCTTCTCACCTCTTTCTTGCCCTAGATATGCAGCAAAATTTTTAAGATTGCACTTTTTGTGCAACTGTTTCACCTCCAGGAGAAAGTTTCCTTTCCTCTGTTCCTTCTGTGGATCTTGATCTGTTCTGTTTTTGTGCAGAAATTTCTCCCTCACTCAATGCCCTCTTATTTTAAATTAATGTAAAATAATGATTTGTTTAAATTATCTCCCTCACTCAATGCCCTCTTTCCTGTTCACTTTTCAGCTCTGGGACCCATCCTGTCTTACAGCGGCTCAGTTTTCTCCCTTCATTTTTTCCCTGTGAGGCATTTCTGCCTCCAGTTTCTTGCCTGATAGGGTATCCCACCCAGGGACCCAGATGGGGTCAATCCAGAAAGGTCTGTTTTGCATTTAGGTGGCCCAGTGAACAGAGACTGGATTGAGTGTGTGCATCTCTTGCCAACAGTTCTGGTATGGTCTCTCTCTCTTTCTGGGTGCCCTTTGTATGCGGGACTCCTCAGTGGCTTGTTACACCCTGGGTCTCTGTGGACTTAGGTCCTTGTGCCTGGATATGTATGAGTTTCTAACTTGCTGCTGTGAGTGGCTCTATAGTCTGCATTTATGGCAGGAGGGACCTGGGTGGTGCTACCTCTATGTGACTCCCAAGTTGTATGCAACTGAGTGAGGGGACAGAGTCTGGACTGGACTGGTGGGTCCAGGAAAAAAAAATTCTCCTACATGACCTTAGAAGGTATTTTTATTTTTCTTAGATTCAGCATTGGTTCAAGTCCTTCTCCCATCTCTGTGTCCTACAGAGTTCTAAACAAGTGGTATTTGTCCTTTTATTTGTTGATTCTGAGGGGAGAATTTTCCAGGGATGTCTTATGTTGCCATGTTGATAATGTCACCCCAACCTGACAGCTTTTATCTCCCACCATCTAATTAAAATATAATTGTGGATATATGCACAGTTTTAGGTAAAAATTTTAAATACACTTTTTGAAATGTCAGTTAAATACTATGTTCCTGTGGTGCTGTTGCAAATATACCTAGTTTAGCCTTTATCTAAGCTACAGGGATAAATGAAAGTCTCAAAAACAACTTTTTAAATGTATCCTGGTTATTCATTTCATTTATTATAAATTGACTTGTTCTCAATCATATTTGAAATCATTTACATTAATTTAAAATAAGAACTGAATAATGTTTTAGAGAGGAAGTTCAGCTGAATTACTATGAAATATAGGCTAAAAACACTGTTTTAATGACCATAAAATAACCCTTAGCTTTCTGGAAACCAAGGAGCAAATAAAGAAGAAAATAAAGTTTTGTAGATTATAGAGGTCTCTTATTCTATTAAAGAAAACATGCCACTTCATTAAGAAAGAAACTTGTTTGTAGTATTAACTCTATGAAGAAATTATTATATGACTAGTATAAAAATGATATTAATAAATTATGGGAAATATTTTATATTAGTTTGACAATACATTAACGTACTCTCTGCTTGTGTTTGTTTCTAATAGCAGCTTTAAATCATAGCCAAGAAGCTGACATTGACTCTTTGTACTACACAGGTGTTTCTCCAAAAAGCTGCACTAATATAGTCTAGATCATTTTCCAAGAAGTGCTATGACATAAGATAGAGCATTAAGCTTTTGAAACTGAAGGTGGCAAATTACTAGTCGGTAATGACATTATTGTAGTGCATCCTGTAAAACAGAATGGAAAATGTCATAGAGTTTAAATTTTTTTAATCTACATATACACACATAGTATGTACATATGTGTATACTGAGTCATGAAGTAAAATATATGTGAGTTATAGTCATAAATGTTTGAATATCACAATCTGAAAATATGGGTTAATGAATTTTCCTTAGACTTCTCTTTCTGTTTCCTGGCTGCTAAAACAAATACCACACAATGGGTTGGCCAAACAACAGGAATTTATTGGCTCACAGTTCCAGAGGCTAGAAAGCGTGCCTCCTCCTGGGTCAGTAAATTTTGGCTGGCCAGTGTTCTCTAGAGTTCCTTGGCTTGTCCACCACATGGCAGTGCACATGGTGGCGTCTTCTGCCTTCTCTTCTGGATTCTATTGACTTCCAGCTTCCCCATGGCTTCTCCCTCCATCTGACTTTCAGTCTGTTTATAAAGGACTCCAGTCATGGATTAAAGCCCAACCTGATTCAGTTGGGCCACACCTTAAACTGAAGTAACATCTTGAAGGGACCTTTTTACAATGGGTCCACAGCCACCAGAATGTGGACCAAGACCAAAAACTTGTTCAAACTGGGGTCCACAATTAAATCCACCAATCCAGCATAGCAAAAGATTTAATTAGCCTGATTAGTCATAATTTGATACAATAATCAAGAGATATTTTGGTGCTTGCTTATTTATGAATATAATAAATAAGTAAGCCAATATTTCTCTCTTGACATTTGTCTGCCTTGCAAATTGAAACAAAGTAAATTTTTCTGTATCTTTTTATCTGGTTGGATTTAGGGTGCTTTACAGAGGGGATATAATCTTTTTAAAAACTTACTGCTTTAATGTTCTAATGTATTAGTGTAAAAATGAAATTTTAAAATATTTCAGATTGTTATGTAAATAAGACGGAAACATAAATACTGATAAAATTTATAAATCAATGAGTTAACTTTGAAAGCCAGAACAATAGACAAAACTAGAGGCATAGGTTTATTTAGATTTAATTCCACATAAGCAGAGTCAACTAATTTTCTCCTTATTTTCTTTCTGGAAATTATAGACATTTCAAAGCCATCATGTATGTTTGCCAACATTTCACTATTAACTACACACATTAAAAGAAAGGTACAGTTATTCCTTAAGAACAGTATTTTCTCTAAAGAGAAATAAGCATTAGCATATTATAATCCTTAGACTTGTGATAAGTTTTATTACAGTACAAGACAAATGCACTCATTTTATGTTGGAGTAAGCCCAGTAATTAAAATCGTCTTATAAATCCGCAGCTCCAGCCTGCAGAAAACAGAGCATCTGTCTTACTCAGAAACAAGAATCTGGCTGTGAAATGTGCACAGCTGTCTAGTTTGTTCAACAGGACAGAATGTTTTTTTCTCACTTTGACCTTACTTTAGGCAATATGAATTAGAAAAAAACACCTAGTATTTAAATTGTTTTGAACTTGCTCATCTAACTTCAAACAGACTCTTTTATGATGGTAATTACCTGTGAATGTTGGAATGAGGTGTTTACTAGTCAAAATCATTTAAATGAAATAAATTACAAGTTTGAAAAGAGAATTCTTGGCAAGGCCATTAATCAAGTGGAAACAAAGGATTTGGTATCTTATGAAAATTTGAGGACTGTGGTTTAATATCTGAATCTTAAATTATGAGAACTGCTTACTTCAAGTGTTATTTAGAAACCAAAAGTTTTAATTTCCCAACCCTTAGACAGAATTAATTAAACCTATAAAAATAATTCTGCTGAAGTTTCAAATGAAGGGAAGAAGTTTCTCATGTGTAAGATTCTAAGATTGGAACAAGTTAAATATTACAGAATTTTATATCAAAGGGACCTTAGAAGGTCCCTTTTGTCCCTAAGAGCAGTGTTTCTCAACTCTGATTGCACATTGGAATCACATGGGGAAGCCCCAGAAAGTAAAGTGGATTGGTCTGGAATAGGACTGTACATTGCTATTTTTGTTTTTAAAGCTGTCCAGGTGATTCTAAAGAGCAGTCCGGGTGGAAGGCAGAGAACCCCAAACTGACTTAACAGACCGGTGCTTACGTAAGACCAAAAGAAAAATAAGAATGGTGGAGCAAGTTTTCTGATGAAGCTCATTTTATTCACATTTTTGGTGTTATATTATTCTTTCTTTTAGATGAGGTCGATGATAGTAGATAACATACATTTGTTGCTGTTTTGCTTGTTTGCGTGTTTATTTTTCCTTGTTTTGCAAATAACAATAGCTGGCAATCCTACATAAAATGTTTTCAATTGTTTCCCCCCTCTTGGGAAAATAACACATCTGCGATACCCAGAGTACTAGGCATCTTTGCTCTAATTGAAAAATCTTAATTTTATTGATTGTTGAACTGGCACCCAGTGTCACTCAGGGCCCCATTAGGTTGGTGCCGTTAGGTCTGGGTCCTATTCTCCCAACATCTCAGCCTTTTCAGGAGCGTCTCTCACATTCTTCCTAGGGCTTCAAATGCAGCCTGACTCTTCCTAGAGTTGAGGACAGACGCCACCTAAGATATTAGTAAAGAGCTTATTCAGTTATTTCAGTAAAAGCTCCACTCAATTTTGACACAAAAGCAGTTTGTCTGATTTTTGTTTTTAAATTGAAATAATCAATTAAGAGAAAAAGGGAAGGGTAATCCAGGAGTTCACGGATGAGAAAACAGATGTCTAGCAGTAACATGGACTTTCCAGACAAAATCAGGCTTCCTGGCACCGCATGTAAGGCCCCTCTCCTGGCTCCTCTCATGCAGTCTTCACCTCTGCTCCAGACCCCTCCACCAGCAGCTCCATGCTCTCCCTCAGGTGCCTTCATAGGCTGTCCTTTTTCTCTAAAATATATCCATTTCCTTTACACGCCTCATCCCTCACCTTTCACATAAATCATATTTATCAGAAACTTAGTTCTGATTAATCTTGTAACAGGAAGCTTTTTTTTTACTAGTCAGTGTAAGGTAACCCTCCCATATGCTTCTATAGAAACTTCTTTACTGACATTTAATACAAGTAACTGACCTATTTCTGAATAAAATATCTTGAGATCGGGGCTGTCTATATCCTTCAAATAAAGCTAGTGCAACATTTTCACATATTTTCCCTCCAGGAAATGATCCTTTATCAACTATTAAGAGCAGTGAGGAGTGCTTCCTAATGTGGAATTGCCTATGTAAATAAAGCTTCCCCAGTTCTGCTTACTTGGACCCATATCCTCTCCATCCTGTGGTGCCTCTTCTCTGGAACCATCCTTCTTCCACTCTAGTTGTCAAAATCCAACCCATGTATCAAGGTCGACTTCCTCTGCGAGATTATCGTCCAGACAGACGATCACGGTCAATTTCCCCTTTATCCTAACTCCAGAAACATTGAAATCTTCTTGATTCATTGGTTATCTAACATATAATACTTTGTTTTGTCATTTAACTATCCTGAGTGTTTTTGTTCAATTCCTCCAATATTTACCCAATATTTCTTGAATTATGTTCCCCAATGAGAATCTGATGAAAGCTCTAAACTTGCTTCCCAGGAAAAAAAAAAAAGTGCTTATGTACACACATACAAGAGATTTATGTTTGCCTAAAATCGTGCCATGGACCCTCTAGTGGTCCGTGTTGAGAAGACCTAAATTAGAATTAAATATTCCTGAGGAGTTAGAATGTGTTACTAGCCTAGCCCCTCCAAAGCTCTATACAGACTCCTGAGGAAAGCCTGCGAAATTTATTAAATGTTTCTTATCTGAACTTGTGGGACCATGTTTTTGAGGCAAATGCTAAGAGACCAGTATTCTCTCATATGAGAAAACTGATGTTATCATCTTTAAATAACTTTTGCATTTGTTTAACAAAATTATCTTGAGTGTCTGCTTGTTCCCAGGTACTCCATTAGGTACTGGGAGAAAAAGAAAGAAGGCTTCTATCCTTGAGGAGTTTCTAATGGAAAGGACTATATTTTGAAAAATTGTAATTATGATAAGTGCCACATGTGTATGCCAGTATGTGTGTGCGCACACACACAAATGGCAGGGAAAACCATGGGGACATATTCCAATGGAATCAACCTGGATTTCTAACCAACAGTTAGAAAGTAAATCACAACAGACAGATATTAGAAGGCAGTGGCCCTAGGGCCATTTGTGTACACTTTGATTTGTTTAGTTAATTTAGCAGGTGGCCCCAGCAGTATTTCTGGCTTTGAATTTGATTAGTCTGAGAACATCTTTATTTTCAGCAAAATATCTTCAATTCTTTATTCACTGAGCAACTAATGAGGCTTTATTTTCCCATATTGTAAAAACGAAAGGATTGCAACTTGACTTCAGTAATAACGATTTATTTTTGTCGTAAGCAACATAAATTGTCTTTGACTAACTTAAGCAAAAACAATAACGAAGAAAAATATAGGAGATAGTTATTGGAATATTTTTGAAGAAATAAAAGAGTAACGTTCAAGGCTAGTCCACTAATTGTTAAAATTAACAAAGCAACTTGCAGAGGTAAGATCTGAACATGAACTGGTAGCCAGAGGAGGGCGCAGCAAGGAGGGTGCTGACCAAGTGGGAGTGGGCAGGAAAGGCAGCCAGGGAAGGGTGGGCCTAGCGTGGAATGAAGCCTGGCTTGAGGAAATGAATGTTGTGAGCTGCCTGAGGCTAGTGGTAAATCAGGATTTTTAAACTCTGTTTAAGAATGTACTGCTGAGTGAAAGTTTTAGCCTTGTTCCGAGTTTACTCACTATAAGTAAATCCAAAATTGATGCTTCCCCAAATTTCCTTCCCTTCCAGTTTCTCAAGAATTTTACACAAGTGATTGTCCTTTAGTTTCTCGTATATCTGGGTCTATCCTATCAGCATTTAAAAATTCTCAAATCTCTCCTTCCTCTGCACTTTCTAACCCTTTTACCGCTCTGCTATCTAACCCGGCACTTCTCCAGTGTCTCCTTCCGCAGTTTATGTCAATCTTCTTTTTACTGCCATTGCTTTAAATTCCCATCCCTTTCCAGGGTCAGCTATGCCATCAATGTCTCTAATTCAATGAATAATATTTTAGTTTTTATCTTAGCTGACCTTTCAGAAGCATTGGGCAGCACTGACCACTCTTTCCTTCTAGAATTGCCAATTTCACTAGATTGCCATGACGTCTCTTTTCATTTCACTCCAACTTCCCTTCCTGTGATTTTTCGGTTCCTTTGCTACTTATTTTATTTACCCAGTCTTTAAATAGTGATGTTCTTTAAATCTTGGATTAGCCACTCTGCATGCTTTCTCTATAGAGGATCACAAGACTTCAACTACCATGCATACACAATCATCCCTAAATTTATACCTGCAGCCCAGACTTTTTCTAGACTTCAGACTTGTATGTTTAACAGCGATACATCAGAAATATCACTAACTGAAATCACCAACTTCTAATGAAAATATGCTCTTCTTCTTGAGAAAGAAAGAAAAAAAAAAAAACCCAAAACCCTGGCATCTGGGAACCAGCCTGACAGCTGGTGGCAAGGTTGTTAGAAGCTGGTGAGCTCACAACAAGGCCAAATTCTCCCGTTGGACATAACCATCTCACAGACCACTGACGTCAGGCATGGCCATCTGAGACCATGATAAAGTGAAACAAAAAAGACCCACTTCATGGTTTTTTTTTTCCTAAGCACAGACAAAAACAATGTCACTGTGTAACCCAGAAAATATCAAATATTCCTCTCTCCCAGAGACGGTTATTTCTTTACCAATTATAGCTATAGCTTGTGTTAGTCAGTCCTTCCTGTATATGATTTATTGAGATATAGAATCCCCACTTTCTGACACTCTATAGTAAATGCCTGCTTTCTTGGACTAATCCCCAAATGATTCAACCGAAGCCAATCCCCAAATAGGTCCTTTCTAAGCCCACTTACTGAGAACTCCCCCTGGTTCCCCATGGTGTGAGCTTCCCTTCCCCGCAGTGTGTAATAAACCAACTTGCTCAACCAGAGGGGTTTTCCTGGTGGCCCTGGCTGGAGGTGCTTGGCATTGACATTGCCTGTCACATAAAGAGCACCAATTTTCAGTCGTTTGTTCAGGTATCATTCTTAACCATTCTTTCCCTGTCTTGCCATATCAAAAGTATTCTCAATAACAGTTTAATAGCCAGGCTTGGCCAGACCTCCCTAAGATTTGGTTTCCTAGTATCATGTACTCCTATTTCTTAGAACTTACTCCATCAATAAGCAAATAGGTAAGCGCATAGGTGTTTGGTGTCTTCCCCCCATAAAAACAAAAGGCCCTCTGGGCAGGGACTGTGTTGGCCTTGCTCATACCTACAGGTCAGCTGCATCTCCAGGCTCAGACAGGCCCTTGCACGTGGCGTGTTCTGTTGCCATTGGCTGAGGTAGAGTGCAATAAATGCCTTTGCTAGTCAAGGTATGAGAGCTGGTCCTTTGTTACTGTTATCTTGTTAATCATTGGCTCAGAGCATCCGCCCCTTTCTCCAATTAGATCATCAGATTTGCAAGAACATTGTTGCAGGCTGTTTCTGATGCAGGGCTAGACCCAAAGCATGCACACAGTAGGTATCCGTTGGTTAGCTCTTCCTTTGAACTTATGCAGCAGTTGAAAATGATTTTCATCCATGATATAATCAGCCTGCCTTGTAAGGAATCCAGGAGACATTTCATGAAAGGCTAAGGAGCATGAATTCATTTTTGGTGTTTTTAGTGTATACCAGTGATATTTTGACAGGAAATTATTCCTAAAGTAAACCAATAGACCAAATTATCTATGTGTCTTTTAGGTACACCTTTTGCTAAGAAATTATTACTTATACTCGAAAGGTAAAACTTTTGGATAGATTTGATCATTGTGACATAGCTCAATCTGGTTCAGAAATATTATAAATGTAGTTTAAAATTGATGTCTTTAACTTTTTGTAATATAATTCAAATTTTCTCTATTTTTAAGCAGTTTCTTATTTTGATGTTTTTTATCATTAGAATCTTTACACAAAGATTTCAGTTACACCCACAGGGCAGGAGAAAAGTTGAAGAAATCCTGCACATTGCTCTAGGAAGGTTACTTCTCTGCATCGTCATGGCCCATTCACGCCTTCCAGTGAGCTTTAGACCAAGCATTTAACAGACATCGGGAATCTCATCTTGGATGTCCTACACAAGACACCTCAAACTCAACGTACGATACTTAACTCACTATTATATTCAAATATCTTACCCTTCTACTTTTCTTTATCATAGAAATGCACTACAGTACATTTAGCTGTGATATTCAGGTTATTTCTGCACTGTCCATATTAGTATCTTTTAATGCACATGAATTCCTTATCATTCTTCCACTCAAACATCTCCCAAAGCTAACCTCCCTCTCCAACCCTCTAGTCATTGCCGCCTCTTCTCTGGATCACAGCAATAGTCTCCTGCCCTTGCACAGTTCGTTTCCTGCAGAGCCTATTCTCCAGCTACGTTAGACAGACTTAGCTCCTCCAATGGGCTTTGCTATTTCATACATCCAAGTCTTTATACATGCCTCCTTCTCTCTGGCATGCTTTTCCTCTGTGTTCTTTTGTTTGTGTGGCATTGGAATGAATGAATTCTGACTTATAAATTTGTAAGTTGGATATATGACATTTTAAATATCAAAGTCTAAACTATGTAATTACACAGGCTGAGCAGTGAAGCTAAAGTAGACAAGGTTCTCTCCTTTCCTCCTTCTCAAACTTTCTTTCTCTTCCTTCCTTCTTTCCTCTTTTTTTCTTCCTTCCCTCTATACATTTTATTAAGCACCTACAATGTCATAGGCCCTGGTAATATTGCTGAGAAGTTTTCTAGAAGAACATATATTATTTTAACTCTAAAACTATAGATTGTCTATAGTCAGGAAAATTTGGTGGCCTTTATAAACAGCCATGCCATTCTATGGCATAAATTCTAGTTACTGTCCACCCTCCATGTCCCCTAAAACTTAATGAGATATGCTTTTATATCTTTGATGAGTTTCTTGGAAAGTTTTGAATGCATCATTTTCAAAGTGTTCACATAAAGTAAATGCTAAGGTAGTTTGGATTCACAAGGCTTGAAAAACCTTGAAAAGTCATTTAGTAAATGTTTAATGGGTGAATCAAAGATATTCCCCTTCCTGCAATGAGGACTATATTTATGAAGGTTAAACATCTTGCCTTATAAAAACATCCCAAAATTTTAATAATTTGAAATGTTTCACATTTATAGTCACATTTATATCTTTTTCAAAATAAATCTATTAAGGAGAAACATAATCTTTTCTCATTTTTATTGCAGATAAAGATTTACTTTCTCTTGCAATAATAGTACTTTTCAAATATTTTAAAAGGTATAAATATTTTTTGCCTTTATTCTTTGTCTCCTCTTGAGCATCTAGCCTTCTCTAAGGTTTCTTTAAGGATACACAAATAAATCACTTTGATGTAGATTTTCATTATTGATGTAAGTTTGTCTTTTAATATATCTCTTGCTCTTTAAAATTTCTCCGTATATCAGTAGACCTACTAAATAAAAAACAGAATTCAAACTTTTAAAATAAGTTTTAGAATTGATACATATTTTGGTATTTATTTTTGGGCAAAATGTCACTCAGATATGTTTGTATTATAAGAAAAATTTCAACTGTATGAACAGAAATACAGAAGGGAAAAGCTACATAGGCACACATTAATAGACAGATTTACAGTTAATGGTCTTACAAGTTCTTGGTACATATGGACTTTGAGCAGGAGCTCTCTCTGAAATTGTGGATAGATTTGCAGCAATTCTGAATCTCAGAGAGAGAGAAGGAAAAGATTTTTAAAATTGTTGGTTTACAGAAAGTGTTCTCTGAACTTCTAGGACCTGAGGTTTTGTGTCTGCCATTAATTCTGGAACTTTCTGTTAGATTGTTTGATATTGTCCCATAGCTCTTGTGTTTTCTGTTCTCCCTCCCCAACTCCCTTTTCCCTTTGTGTTTCTTTCTGGTAATTGCTATTGTCCTGTCTGATTCTTGCTGTGTCAAATCTATGATGTGCCTATTAAAGGTATTCTTTATCTTTATCTTTATTACTGGGGTTCTGATTTCTAGCATTTCCATTTGATTCTTTCTTATAGCTTTCATATCCCTGCTGATATTACCCATCTGATCATGCATGTCTTATACCTTGTCCGTTAGAATTTTTAACATATATATTGGGGATTGAATCAGTCCCCCACAAAAGACATGATCAAGTCCTAAACCCTGGTCTTGTGGGTGTAAACCCATTTGTAAATAGGATCTTTGACTATGTTATTAGTTAAGCCAAGTTAAGGTATGGATGTGAACCCATTTGTAAATAGGACCTTTGAAGATGTTATCTATCAAGATATGGTCAAACTAACTTTAATCCAATATGGCTGAAGTCTTTATAAGCAAAGGAATTAGACATAGAAGTAGAAGCCAGAGAAGACTAGAGAGATTGTCATGTAACAGAGAGAGTGTTGCAAGTATAAGCCAAGGAACCTGAAGGAGGTCAGCACTAGAAAGCTGCAGATTCTGGGAGAAAGCATGGCCTCCAAAACTGTGAGACAATAAATTCTTGTTGTCTAAGCCATCCCATTGTGTAGTATTTGTCATAGTAGATGGTAAACTAAGACAATATTAATAAACCTATTTCAATTTCCCAGTCTGATAGTACCAAGTTTTGAGGATTTACCTTAAAATTTATCAAGATTTGTTCTCAAAACTATAAAAATTAAATGAATTTAATATTGGTATAGAGTTAGAAAAAGAATCTGATGGAACATAATCAAGAGGCCATTAAGAGACCTACCTATAACAAAGGAGGGAAAAGATATTTCAATTATTGCAGCTGGGAGAAAATATTTGAATACTGGACTGGAATAGACTAACAGTTGGATTTAGGGTGGTATATTGTTACATTGTGGCAGTTTGAGGTTATTTATGAGTTCCAGAAAGAGAGATTATGTTTATAAACTGGTCTGTTCCTCTGGGCATGATCCCCTTTAATTGTATTAGATTCAGCTGAGATGTCTTTGATGATTAGGGCTTTGATTCGACCATGTCAGCAGGTATAACTCAGGGTTGATTCCCCACTCCCTATATAAATGGACACTCCCTATATAAATGTCCTGTATAAATGGACACTCACTCAAGAAGACACACAGAAGAAGATACACATGGGAAGAAACAGAGAGCTCCATAGATGCCAGAGGAGAGAACTTTGTCATGACATGAAAGAGGAGAGAACTTTGATCCTGCAGCACAGGAAGAGAGATGAGCCCTATGCCATCTTACAGCTGAGATTGGAAGAAGCTGGGCTCATGAAAGAGGAAGGAGAGACCAGGCAGAGACCACCCGCCATCTTGCTTCAACATGTGGCAGCTGACTTGGGTGAGAAAGTACCTCTTATGGTAACTTGAGTTGGACTTTTTAGGGTCTTGTAACTGTATGCTTTTACCCCATATAAATACCCTTTATAAAAGCCAACAGATTTCTATTACTTTGCATCAGCACTTCTTTGGCTGACTAATACAGCAGGTATCCCATATCAGGAGAGAGGCAATCTGGATAAAAGGAGGAATGTGGTGATCAAGGAGGGTGAGGGACTGTGGTATAGGTTTCAGTGGAGTAAAAGGATTGTTGGAGTTTGAATGCTCAAGGAAGTGAGTTGGAAGCTAGAAAGCAGTGGACTAAGGGTGAGATTTCTGTTCATTTTTCAGTAATATACTGTTTCAATTACTGTCCCTTTAACTATCAAAATAAGAATTAGAACTTGGTCATTCTATTATTCTGTTTCTTCCAGTTGTCTTAACTAGTCTTTGTACCTTACACTTTGCCATAATTTTTGGATAAATTCATTAATATTCCTGGTTGAAAATTTCATTGAAATAGAATCAAATTTATGGATTACTTTGGGAGTATTACTATCTTTTTGATATTGAATCTTCCCTCCATAAACACTGTATATCTCTCCATTAAGTTAGGATTTAGTTAATACAACTGATAATGTTTTATATGTTTTTGTAAATTATTCTCACATTTTTTGTTTCATTTACAACTGACTTTTTTAAAAAGTCAAATTAAAATCTGACTTTTATTGTTATTATAAATGCTAGATTTTCTAAAATTATATTTTCTAATTGTAGCTAGTAGATAAAAACACATTTTCTTCCTTGAGGATACTAGCATTGGTGAATTTAAGTGATACTGCCCTTTGATTTTCTTTTCCAAACTGTTCTAATCTGTGTTTTGCTATCACGGTTGGGGGAGTTTTTGCCTCCATTTCTATTTTCTGAGGCTCTTTCTTTAAGGGATGGGATTATCTGTTTATTGACTGGTTAGAAAAACATGTCTCTGAAAATGTTGTTGGTGTTTTACTTTGATGGATAGATTTCTCGCTACTGTATGTTATGGGATGCCCAGAGTAGGTTAGGCCTCTGATTTGAGAGTGTTCTTGTTTTTTAAAGTAAGCATTTAAAACTATAAATTTCCCTCTCTTCAGTGCCTTTGCTGAATCTCATACATTTTGATATGTTGTGTTTTCATTTTCATTTGTCTCAAGATATTTCCTAATTTCCCTGTGACTCCTCTGACCCATTTGTTAAAAGTGTGTTGTTAATTTCCACATATTTGTAAGTTTTTCAGATCTCCCTCTGTTATTGACTTCTAGCTTCATTCCCTTGTGTTCAGAGAAGATACAGTGATTGATTTCAGTATTTTAAAATTTACTGAGACTTGTTTTGTGACCTAACATATGGGAACTTGGAGAATGACCCACATGCACAGGAGAAGAATGTGTGTTGCTGCTGCTGTTGGGAGAAGGGTTCTATGTATGTCTGTTATATCTAGTTGGTTTATACAATCATTCAAGTCTTGTATTTCTTTATTGATCTTCTGTGTAGATGCTCTATCCATTATTAAAAGTGATATATTGAAGTCTCATACTGTTAACATAGAACTATTTCTCCTTTCAAATCTGTCAGTATTTTCTCAATTAATTTTAAGGGTATGATGATGGGTGTATATTTATTTATAATCATTATATCTTATTTTGAATTGACTGTTATCAGCCTATAGTGTCCTTCTTTGCTGCTCAAAACACTTCTTTAAAAAAACTCTGTTTTGTCTGCTGTATCAAATTAAACATGATTGTTACAGATTTAGGGTGTTAAATTTAAGAACCATGATAACTACACATGAAAAAATATCTGAAAAATATACACAGAAGGAAATGAAAAAGGACTCAATATAGTTTATTACAAAAGACTAAATAAATGCAAAATTAGACACTAATAAAGAATGAAGAACCAAAAAGTATAAGACTTACATAAGCCAAATAGAAAAGTGGCAGAAGAAAGTCCTGCATTATCAGTACTTATTTTAAATGTAAGTGGATTAAGCTTTCCAGTCAAAAAGCAGAGATTGGCAGAACATACATTTTCAAGTTTTAATATACTAACTATGGAATATTTTCCCTGAGTTGTCTGTTTCTTAAGTTTGCATCCAGCTGATAATATGACAGAGATTTCCTTTAGTGCCAAGAGCTAACAAATGTAAAATATACCTTTTACTTTCTTTGCAAATTGAGTCCACATTGGCATGTTCTCTATTTTAGAGTTTAGCCCTCTTACCAAGCTCAGCCAAATGCAAGACAGTGGATCCTCCCCCATCTTCTCTGAGCAGATACCTTGTCCTATACATATGTCATGGCCTTAGGAATTCTCACATTTTCAGTGATCTGAATGTCCCCTCTACTCCCCATACAATAGACTCCTTGCTACCTCTGGAGTGCTCCACTATATATCTTTTTTTTTTTTTTTTT